>JANHGN010019002.1:0-25672 GCA_024605025.1 Megaceryle maxima | reverse complement strand
GACAAGCCAGAACAGACCAACAAAAAAAAACCAAACAAACAAAAACCAAACCAAACAAACAAAACCAAACCAAACCAGCCTGTGGCTTCAACTTGACATCAGCATTCCTCCTAGATTTTACAGGCAAACAGAATCCATAGATATGCCTGAACCTTCAGCCTTACTTTATTGACACCCTAGCTCAAATGAATAATCTAATCATAAATGCTGCTAAATGGACACTACTTGGAACAAACCAGACACAGCCATAAACATATTTCAACACAAGTCTTCATCCAAGGACTGTGAACCATGCAGAATTCATGAAAGATATGACCATACCCTATCTCTAGAAGTGTTCTTGATCCTTAAAATAACCGGTTCACTTATCTTGCACTAAGTACAAGGATCTAAATACAAGTCCATGCTCACACCATGTCATCTAAGGTATCAGAGCCATACAAACTCCAAAAGTTGCACTTATTCAGTCCTTCTCTTCCAATGTCCAATCTTAATCATGGACTTCAGCTATCGATATTGCCAGAAAACTTTGTAAAATTGAAAGTAACCATTGTCATCAGTCCTAACATGCAGTTAGCCTTTTTCCCAGCACTTCTGTTCCTACAGAATGTCACAAGACTTCAGGCTCTTCAATTGGAAATGCTAACCCTTACTCTAATGTAATAATAAGAACAAAGTCTCTGCTGTCTTGTATTTATCATGTACTTAAACATCGTGATTAGACTGACAAAGCTCTGCAGAATGAGGAGAAACTTGGTGTCTCAAACCTGCTTTTTTCGAAATGCCAATTCCAACCCTAGCCTTTAATACTTTCTGATGAACTGCAAGCTAACCAATCACTCTAATCTAGTAAATCAGCTGCAAAAGGTTTCTAATGTTTTATGAAGATTAGAATCTCCTAACTATTTCTTCTGCTCTGTGCATATAGTACCTGTTGAATTTCATCCACCATGGGCCCACAGGCTACGCACCACATTGTGCTGAACGTCTGAGGCGTACCTGTGCCAACGGAGCACGGACTGAACCTCCGAGCTGGCTCGAACTTCAGGTAGCAATTCTCTTTTTGCTTAATTATATTGTTCTGTGTTATTTAATAGGGGATTGAGTTTAATAGCCTGTGCTAACAGATGTCCCTAAGTTCAATCATGGAAATCAATCCCCTTGTGCAGTTTAAGACCAGCTGTCTTAATCTGAGCAGCTTCTTAGATACACCTCTTCTGGCTATTCAGTTAACCTAAGTTCAGTGGAGGATCTAACTTAAAAGCTGCAACACATGATTTTCAGGGAGATACCTCCATCCACTCAGGAACCACAGGCCAGAGCCACCTCCTGAGGAGAGAAGTAGTATCATTTGTATCATTTAGTATCACTTGTGGAAAGAACTGAGCAGGGCTTATGCTTTTAAAATGGGGTAAGAAGTATGTATGATAGGGATATATCACCCTCCCCTATCCTTTAAATGTCACCTTAGTAATTAGAAATCACTTGCACACACCAGCGTGTGCACGCCCACCCCCACCCCTCCCTCTTTCAGGTGAAAGAAAGCCTTCCTGAACCTGAGTGACCCTATTGCCTAACACCCATCTCCCTGGGCAAAGTACTTGCTGCAGGCCATCCCTCTGCTGATGCTTGTAAGGCTGAACCCAAAAGTCATCAGGCCAAACAAGACTCACAAAAAGTCTGTCAGTGATAATCACCTCCCCTGAGCTGTGGAGAGGAGAGAACTTGAACCAAGTACTGCTTCAGGGATGTCATTTATATTTAAGACTCATCATGCATTGAAGAATCTGTGTGGGTGCTGGGGATTCACATAAAAATTGCTCACAAGAGTGTACAGTGTGTGGAGCTCTTAAATCTAAATGTCTTCTTTGTTCTTCACAGAAAAGTAAGATTCGTCCATAATTTGTTTCTCTCATTTAACTCTGACTTGCAGGCAACAAAGCAGAAGAAACCCATTTTGTTTAATGTCACCCTGATGAATGGCCAAAGCATCACTGTCCCTGCAGACTCTGCTTCCAACGCCAAAGAGATCTGTCAGTTCATAGCAAATAAAACCCAACTGAAGGATGTGTTTGGTTTTTCACTCTACATTGCTGTGTTTGATAAGGTAAAGTGTAGAAAAATAGGATGAAAGCTCCCTTCTCTTCTGTGGAGTTGCTGCTGTCCACCCAGCCTCACTGGGGACTCTCTCTGACATCTGGAAGCAGTTCCAGTCCTATTCTCAAACCAAATCAATTCTGAATCCCAGCTGAATCTCAGGACCTGATAATCCTAATCTGCCTTTCTGCTGGCAAGCCACTTGGCAATTCCTGTTGCAGGTCTGTGAGGTTTCCTTTGCCAGGTCACATAACTGACTAGTGTCCCAGCTCCCATGCATGGGCAGTGCAGTGCTGTGGTCTCCCCCATGTTCTGAGCTCCCACCTGATTGTCATGCATGCGGCACCAGACAACTGCTGGAGCAGGGTGAAACCAGCAGGCCTCACACCCTAGAGATGTGTCTTACAGAACAATTTTCCTCCTGCACATTACTTTCTTGTTCTGTGTTATAGCATTGCTGATGCAGCCCTGTCATGTGGCATTGAAAGCCAAGGTCCTTGCCAGGACTGCTGCTGTTAGCTCCTATGCTGGCCTTTTAGCCACAGACATACTCAGCAGGATGGCATCTCAGTGCTCAGTCAGGCATCAATAGCAAAGAAATTAATTCAGAGATGGCATTTTTGTTTATATTACAATGCTTGCACGTGCACATAAGGAGATAAAGTACGAGGAGACAAATAGAGGATTGCAAACCAGAGCTGTTTTGTCTTAATTTTCAACATATTTTTCCCAATACCATCCATCCCGGTGCATAAAAATGCACACATTTACCAAAGTACAACTTGCACATCCATCTGCTTACCTTTTCAGAATCAGGAGACCAGGAACTTTGTGTTTGTTGTCCTTCACTCAAATCCAAAGCAGGCATGCCAGTAAGTGCCTTGTTCCTTTCGTTCTAGCTCTGGTCACTGGGTGAGGGACGAGATCATGTTCTGGATGCCATCTCTCAGTGTGAGCAGCTAGCGAAGGAGGTGGGCACACACGAACGCCATGCGCCCTGGCGGCTCTACTTCCGGAAGGAAATCTTCACCCCCTGGCACAACTCCCAGGAGGATCCTGTCAGCACTGATCTCATTTACCACCAAGTCATTCGCGGCATCCGGTATGGAGAGTACCGTTGTGAGAAGGTGGGTTTCCTGGTTCATCCTCCTAGAGACAAAATTGTATTGATATTTCCCACATTAAAAAGCAGGGAAATTAATTATGTTTCTACCAGATGTGAACAACTCTTCTTAGAAGCAATTCCTGTCCAGGTGACTGTGCCACTTGGCACACTGGCAGCTGTAATTAATATTTTTTTTAATTGCAGCTTTCAGTTCATGTGGCAGCTGGTAGAATTTCCAAAGGGGCAGTTTGGATACTTTAAAAATATCTTTTCTAATGCTGATTGAAAATGGTGCTATGATTTCACACAATCATAGCATCTTTCTGATGCTATGATTGTGTGAAATTCATGTCCCCTTACTGCTGGAGGACTATCAAGACTTATCCAGACAGAAATGGAGAGAACTCCCTTCTTAAACTGGCTTCAGTGTTGAATTAGGCTGTCTGGACTTTGTGATATCTTTATAGGCCTCTTTTGATGGATTCATTTTTTCAGGAAGAGGATTTGGTGGAGATAGGTGCAAAATATTGTTACATCCAGTTTGGAGATTCCATCCACAATGAACTTGTGCAGAAGGTGCTCCATGACTGTATTCCAGTGAAACAGCTGAAGTCCAAGCCCCTGGAAAAGTGGGTGAGCCTTATAACCTATGCACATGCTAAGGTAAGAGGTTTGTCTGGCACTGCTGGGTAACTGCTCTTGAGCACCAGATTCTACTTCTTTCACCATTTCCATTTATGAATAGTCTGTTGGGAAAGAAGGAAAAACATCTCCATTTGTATATCCCAAATAGTTAATTAGGGCTGGGGGAGTGCAGAACCTTTGCATTCACTGCTCCATCTAGGGCTCAACAGGGGGCGGGGGGCAAAGTATAATGAAAAAAAGTATATTTAAATCTCTAAACAGAGTATCTTTTAAGGTTCTCTATCTCCTCTCTGCCAACTGAGTCAGGAGGGAATATTGGTTTTGATCCATGGCACCCAAAACATGTTAGATTCTGAACAGATCAGGTTGTGGTGATTTGGGGGAAATTAAGAATCCACATGCCTGTGGGCAGCCTCAGCTGCATGGGGCTTGAGCCCCTGAAGCTGATCCTGATTTGACTTTCTCCAGGTAGCATTGACACCAGTGACAGCAGAAGCCTGTTGTGAACCTCTGGGATCAGGCCTGCTCTTTATTATCTGCAGATTATGCAAATCAGACTTTACTGAGTAAAATGTGGGTATTTTTTTATACTGCAGGCCCCATACACACAGGATCGTCTCTCCCATCAGACCGTGAAGGAACAAATCGTAGATTTTGCTCGCTTTCAGTGGCCTTTGCTTTTTTCCCGATTCTTTGAAGTCACTAAGTTTTCAGGTAATACCTGGAGCCTTGGAGTAGAGGACAGATACAAGATCAATAGAGGAGGACTTCTATAGCATTGATAAGGAGTTTTTTCTGCATTTTCAGGTCCCAGCTTGCCCAAGAACCATTTTATTGTTGCTGTAAATTGGAAAGGTATCTACTTCTTGGATGAGTCAGAAAAGCGGCTTCTTGAGCTGACCTTCCCAGAGATAACTGGCATCCACACCAACAGGTGAGTGCCCCAGAAAGACAAGATCTGGAGAAGGCATCTCATCCCATACTCAGAAAGCGGGGAGGTGTACCTCTCTGCCAACCCCCTAGGTGATTTGATTTTAGGCTGGAAGGGTTGTTTACCTAGGTGTGGGAAATAAAAAGGAACAAGTCCTGAGCACTCTATAAAGGAAATACTGAAATGGCTGAATCTTCCCAGATGGTGGAAGGGAAGATGATCCTGCTCAGTCAGAAAGGTGTAAGGAAGCATAGACGTGCATTAAGACAAGAATGGCCCAAATAACTAACACAGCTAAGCCATCATCTGTTATGCATGTTGGGACTTTGTATACTTCTGAGGTGTGATGGACATGAACAGGACAACTGAGGGAATGAGGGTAACCATTGGCTTGCTCAGGGCACACAGCCTTGCATCAGAGCACACATCCTTGCATCAGATCTCTCCGAGCACAGGATCTTGCATACACAAAAAGTACTTCTGGGAGGACTGTCACAGATTTAGTTAGTTGCCTAGTTACTCCAAAAGAAGGGTGCTCTCCTGTCTATAACGAAGCACTTTTGTACAACACATGGTAGAGTTCAGACTGAACCTGAACCACTTCAGTCCTTCACACTCTACTGACTCACAAAAAGGCAAATTTAGAACTACCAATACTGTAAGGGACTTGTCTGCAAGGAGGTGTAGGTGCCTTGGCTGTGACTACAGATAGGTCTGTAAGTTTTCCAGATGCTCTGGTAACAAACTGTTTAATAATACATAGGGCAGTGAAGTCATTTGGACAGAGTTGCACTCTCATCACACTTCGTGCTGAGGAGTTTGTCCTGACATCTGTAAACAGTGTTGTCATTGCTGAACTGGTGGTCACGTTCCTGGAAGGACTGAAGAAGAGATCACGATTCGCTGTGGCAATGCATGAGAAAAAATCCCAAGGTAAGTCTTATAACTTTTCTACACGGTAGGGAAGGAATCTTGTTTGAAAGAGCTTAAAGAGAGAGACAGAACTTCAGCAAGAGTCCCTGTGTTCCAGGAGGGGTGCATAGTAATCAGCACAGCAATACAGATCATAAGGCAATGTGATTCAATCCCTTTGCATACAAATTACCTTTCCTTCCTTCTTCTACTTCTTTTCATATTTTATTTAGCTAGCACAGTGCCCAATAACATAGCTTGCTTATAGTAAGAAGTTGGATCTGGGCTTCCTGGAAATACTTCCCAGAAAACTTTCACAGAGGTGGTAAACTGGAATTTTCTGTGGAATAAAGTTAGCTGGAACAGACAACAGAAGATTAAAATGTAAACATTAACTTCACCTACTTGCAACCACTGAGTTTCTTTCAATGCTTTGCCGCCAGTTCTAGACACAAAGTCAGCATCCATTTGAATCAAATGGAGTTTTGCTATTGCCTTCAGTCATTCAGAATCAGGCTGTCAGAGGAAATTCAAGAGATTCCTCTGAAACATTTGTTACTAGATAATTAGACGTATTTACACAAATCACTTTCTACCACTAATTGAATTCACGTCTTCAAAATACAGTTCCCTTGTCTTTCACATTGCAATCCCTTAGCATTTTCTTGGACTGTCAAGCCTGAACAGTGCTCCCTTATTCTGTTTTCCAGAAGACCGTGCCATCCTGTCCTTCAAGAAGGGAGACTTGCTAATCTTCACTGAAGACAAAAGGCTGGATGCAAACTCTGGCTGGATCTGTGCCCAGAATGAAAGGACAGGGAAAACAGGGAATGTATTTTTGGAAGATATCTACATTATTCCTTCTCTCACAAAACCCTCTAGTCAAGTGCTGGTAAGAAAAGCTGAACACTCTATTTGAAGAGACTGGAAGATAAATGATAATAGCTGTTAAATATGATTAAAACTGTAACTGGAAGTTAATTGCTCCCCCAAAGTCAGACAAGTTCTATACCTCCCACTAAAGCAAAGTATTTCATTCTGTCCCATCTGAAAACAAAACTAAACCTATCCCAAGCTCTAAGAAGAAGACTGCAGGTGTACAAAAGCAATGACTTTAAAAAAGCAGTCCATTCACCATTAGGGATTTCAGTGTCTGGAATTGGTAGCAGTTAATAGAAATGGGTGTGCAATTGAATTTTCCTGCATTCACACTGGGCTCGACTGGTGGTCATACATTATATCTCAAGGGAAGCTCTAAGTGCAGCAGGTTACTTTAAAAGAATATGCTCTTTGAGGTAGCCAAGGTTTTCCACTCTTAGTAACAATTTTGTCTTCAGTTTTGGAGATTCAACATATTGGCTGCTGTGTTATCAGGTAAAAAGCTGCGAAAGTCAGTGAAAAACAACACTAGTGATAAGCAGGTGCATTTTTAACGAGTGTTGTGTTTTGGATAATCACATGACTTTTGATGGCCATTACTATTGGGTCTATAGAAATTATTTCCTTGAGTCAATTATTCCCAAGTCTTTCCTGAGTCTCTGAAGATGTTGCTTAGGGAACAGGTTTCCTGCAGCACAGAGCAGTCATGTTTAGTACATAACATCTGTACATATATGCTAACGTGTGACAATCTACAGAGACCTGTGTCCGTGTGACATCTCTACATGTCTGTGTCATTCCAGAGCTTACTGATGATGTCTCCAGACCAGAGGAGAACATCTTCACAGAACTCCTACATGGATGAACCTGATGAAGAGGATCTCAAAGTGAAGCCTTACACCCTGGAAGAGTTCTCCTATGAGCACTTCAGGTAAAACCCTGTGTAATCCGCACACTAGGAAAGTTCTTGTTGATCTTCAGTGATCCTTAAAACCCAGAATATAAGAGCATCTCCCATTTCTGACTAGGCTTCTTCTCTTTGTTCCCTGCAATTAAGTGTGACTTTGGATGTGCAGAGATTCTGGCAAATGGCCTACTTGTATCTTTTGTCTGCAGAAATGCAAAGGGAAGGGTAGAAGACCCCCAGCTGGACTTCTTTCCAGCAGGCCCTGTTCTTAACTTCCCACTCCTCCTTCAGCACTTAACAGCTAGCAAGGATATAAACCAGCTCAGACCTTGGAGAGTAAGGGAAAAATTAGTCTTCTAGAATCTCTCTTCTTTTTTTAAGCATTCTCCCTTCTGGATCTACAAGAAACTACATTTTCCTCTTGTTGACCTGCATAATCAAAGGAGATAGGAAATCACTGTCTTGGGAAAGAACATGCCTAGAGATAAGTCTTTGTAATAATGACCTTCTGTGTTCACAGCAATAGCGATCCTTTTTTTTTTTTTTTTTTTATTGCCTGCACTTGTCTTCACCCAGGACTCCTGAGAAGGAATCCATCAGCAAAGCTGTTCTCCAGAAATCCCGCGGGCGCAGTCAGCTGTGGGCACACTCTAAGGAACCTTTGAAACAGCCCTTGCTGCGGAGAGCATGCACAGACCCTGATTTGCAGGATTTGGCCTGTCAGGCCTTCACTGATATCCTTTCACTCTTCTCTTTGGGACCTGAGAACACTCAGGGGAAAGGAAAGCAAGCTACCTCCACGAAACTCACCTCCATTGAGATAATATCACATCCACATTACAGGGGATATAGTTAGATCAAGGTGGGGCGGTATCGTTTCCCTTGTCTGCAGAGGGAAGGTTCCTGTTCTTTCCCAGTGCTCCACAACTCTTGATGGCTCACTTAACTGAGAATGTGGCTTTAGGTGTGAGTGAGATTTACTGCATGTGCCCAGAGCAAGCAGCTAATAGACTAGGCAGACAAGCAGTAACTGCACAGGTAGGGGACAGTAGGGGAATATGTTCCAGACCCTCCACCCAGTATTTCCCATTAGACATAAACAGAGTCACTAATGTATTAGGAGCCAGGTGAGATTTCCCATTTACCTTTTGAAATTGGCCTGCTATTGTCCTTAACAGCACGTTCACCCATCATGAAATTCATGGGAGACTATCCCTCAAAACAGGCACACTCCTCTATGGAAGTCACTGACCAGATATTTGTAGCAGCTATGCAGGAGGAGGTCCTACGGGATGAGATTTACTGTCAGATTATGAAGCAACTCACTGAAAACAGAAACAGGTACTCACCCGGGTGCAAGCACCCTGATTCTGCAGAGCTGGGGCTCAAATGCAGGAGGTGATCAGTAACCCATGCTACGCTTGTGACAGGGTTGGGGCAGAGGGGAAGGACTGCCAAATGTTGGAGTAACACCTTCCCTTCCTCCTTTATCCAGGCAGTGCTGTGGGGCTCACCCCTGCAGAGCACACAAGACCACTGGCTGGTTGTGAGAGGTCACAGAGCAGGACAACTGCTTTGCCTCCCTTGAGCTGCTATTGTGCTCCCATCAGCATTCAATGCTTATCCCTGTGCAGTCTGGTGTGAGGCAGGCAAGTTGTTACTGATGTCCTCTTACTCCCAAGGCAGTCTGTAGAGAAAAATGCAGAGAGTTCTTGCCTGCTTTCAGTGACTGCTCTGCCAGCTCTCCGTGTGCTTTAAGCTGTCGTTAGAGTATTTCTCTCCTATAAGCACATAGTTCACACTAGATCTTTTACCACCAGGAATACTTTTGAGTAGTTATGTTAATTAGATTACACAACTACCTTGCGGAACACATTAGTTACACAGGCCCCTGCCCATGCATAAGTCTCTGAACCAGGCTGCTGTTTTCTTCCCACTCATAAAATGATAATTTGGCATACTTCCAGAACTAATTGCAGAGAGAACCTTAAAGTAATAATAATTATTAACAACATGGTTTGCCTGTTTCTAGCTGCATTGTGTCACTGCAAAAGTTAGACAAGGACCTTCTATTTGCTTATTTTCTTTCTTACTGTTCCACAAATATTAAACTTAGTGGAACTTTTACCATGTAACTATTAAATGGTAGATTTCCTTGTGTGCAGTAAATCTCACAGGCTATTTAACACATAGTCTGTAACCACGGTGCCAGTGCCGTGCCTGATGTACTCTACCAATTTAGTCCTGTGGGTTATTCACTGCTTTGAGAGGCATCACTGATGTGGAAAAAAACTAATGCTTGAAAGGTGGCTATTTCCATATATTTTCATTAGAACAGTCAGAGCAACAAATCTTTCATCCTTCCCAGGCCACTGCACTGTGGATCATGTCCCGCTCTCACACAGACACAAACACCACTGATCTTTAGGGTATAAATGGGATTAAAATAGTGTCTCTTCATCTGCAAAACTAGAAAGTAAATGGGAATAGAGAAGCCAGGACCTCTGTATTCAGTCTGGTTCTTATTCAGATACAGGCCTGCTGACTTTCTCAAGCAAAACTATTTCACACCATTTAGTATGTCAGAGCATTCCCTGGGAGCTGAAGTGTGTTCTGCTCCTGGCCTTGAAGACAGACTGACTGACCACCTCTTGGCTGCAGAGCCTTTTTTACTGGTGAGGGTGGGATGCCGGAGGAGCTTCAACTGGCAGATTTCGCAGGTCCTGAGGCTGGAAGAACTGGCTTTCTGCCTGAAAATTCTACAAACTTGATCTAGAGTGTTTAAGAACTGCAACTACCTCAGTTAACACAATGCTACATGCTCATTTTTCAGAGCAAGCACACATGTAAGGGACAGTCAATTGCATGCAAAGTGCTTGCTCCCTGAGAACGCTGGCTAGCACAGAGGGCAGGTGAACACAAACAGCCGATAAAGCACAACCCAGATACACGTGGGTTTGAACAGCAAACTGACAGTAGCTTTCCAAGACGCTGGCAACAGGGTCACTGCTGACAAGATAAATGTTAAACTGGAGCTGTCATGAATAGTTATCAGCCAGAATTTAGCACTGGTTTTGCATACGGGCTGTGGCTGTTGCACAGAAGACAGCTGCCAGAGCCTGTGTGAAGCCTCTGCTGATTTTCAGCTCTCTGCTGAATGACATGTGTGTGACAGGAGTGTTTCTCTCCCCTGTAGCTGGTGTGTGAACAAAGAATGATAACGTGGCTGTAGCAGAACTGTTTGCTTTGTGTTCACAGGTACAGTGTGACCAGGGGCTGGCAACTCCTTTGGCTCTGCACTGGCCTGTTCCCACCCAGCAAGTCACTGCTGAAACATGCCCAGAAGTTCATAGAGACACGTCAGAAAGAAACACTGGCACTGGAGTGTAGTCGGAGGATTCAGACAGTGATGAGGTAAATGATCCAGCATATAGCCAGCTCAGTGTGTTCAGAAACCATGAATCAGGTGCCAAGAAGCACATAGGCTAAAATATTGAGACCTTTACTTTCTTTCTTTCTTTCCTTTTTTTTTTTTTTTTTTTTGAAGTTATCATGATTTTTAATTCTCTCACAGACTTTGAGCCATTAAAAGAGGTCTGTGGCACAGTTTCACTTTTTTCTTTCACAGAATTTTTTAAACAGGTAACATTTAAAAAAGTTTAGCATAACACATGATCACCTGACTTCCAGAGCTGGGTATTTCAAACAACCTAAAGGGCATGCAGCTTGAAAGGAAATCCTGAATTGTCATTAATGAGGTCCTTGCTTTCCTTTGGTGAGGCAGCATGTCCCCAACTCCCTTACATGTGCCTGAGGATTAGTCTTGAGGTTGTTGAATCTCAGTAGCACAGCTAGAGTAGCAGAGATACAAATAGTATGTCCTACTCATATTGGGTGTGTCAACAGCTGCAGAGTGCGAATGTGCCTGTGTTGGTTTTCTGATGGTGAAGCAAAGCAGATCCATGCTGGGAAGAGAGATCAACACAATTCCTATTCTTTGAAGAAACCCTAATGAGCAAAGCCTTGATGCTTATGTGGCTGCTCACAGCAAGGCACTTCCCAGTTAGCTGGGCACTGCCCCAGTCCCAGTGAAGGTTGAAGCAACAAGGCCTCCAAACAACAGTGCTTCCCGAGCTTCTCAATGATTTGTTGGTGTAATGAACACACCACCACCAGAAAGAGTGGAAGGGCTGCCAGGATTTCAGGAAGGATCAACTGAACTGTAGGGGGAAGGTTTCCCTAGATACCTTCAGGCACTGGAATTGATAATTCTGCGAACACCTCGATGCTTTGGCATCAAGGTTAGCCCAGCCTTCTCCCTTTTGATGCTGTTGCAAGTTACCACCTGCCTGCCACAGACCTCTTCAGTAAAGAAGCTTACTGATGATTTCTTCCTCCAGCTCCTCCATCTTGCCCTTTCTGTTAGGCTGGGCCCTGAATTTGTTTTGTGAGCGCTGTGGGTCAGGCTCAAGGGGAATGCTTAACACAGTGGCTGTCCCTCTTGCTGTGGATAGGTTTTGGCACTGCTGGGGAAATGTCACTGCACATTGAACTCACCTTTGAAGTGCCTGAAAAATGCATGACAAGGAATGATATCCATTGTTTTTTACTGTGGAGAAGACTGAACATTTTCTGCCTCCCTATATCATGTGGTATTCATTCTATAAGCCCTCTTGAGCTGTACAGAGCTGCTTTAGAGTGGGGAAACAGAAGGAAAAGCAGAATGGGCTGTCTGGGAGGAGAGTTCTATCTGCTAAACTGCCCCAGGTCTGGAGCCTGGGGGATGGGAAGAGGAACAGACAAAAGTTTTCAAAGAGCATTTCCTTTCCTAAGATTAAACCTGCATCTCCTGAATAGAATTAGAAAAGAAATAGAATTAGAACAGAAATAGAATTAAGAACAGAAATAGAACAGAAATAGAATTAGAACAGAAATAGAACAGAAATAGAGTAAGAATTAGGATAGAGTATTTCAGCTAGAAGGAACATAAAACAATCATCTAGTCCAAATTATCCCTGTAAATAACCTACTCTCTTTGGAAAGGAGGGACTAGGCAGCTCAAAGGACTGATCTACAATACATGGAGTGGATGCCAGCTGCACCCTTGAGTACACATTTTCCTCCATAAACACCTTTAAAGCTTAATCCCCAGACTCCTGGCCAGAGAACCGACAAGCACCTTGATGGGTGTTAAACAGATCTTACCTTGGCAATGACTTCCTAGTGGAGGCTGCAAGGAGAGATGGCCCTGTGCCTCCAGCCAAGCTGTTGTGCTTCCTTGGTCTCTTATGGCCTATGTCTGCTGCAAGTCCAGGAACAGATGACTGAGTAGGGCAGGTCCACGCTTCTTACGGTGCCTGCACAGTACCAATGCACATACTGTTCAACTTGGCTACAATCAGGTTTTCCTTCTCCAAATGCAACTCCTACTTTATATCATTGAAAACAATTTGGTTTCAAATCTACACAACTAAAGGTGGATGCCAGACTAAGCTAAGAGATTGGCCCAGAGTGAGAGAGGAGTTTGGCCCATAAGCTACAGTGTACAAAATCTCCAAACAGCCTGCTCTGTGACATTGAGGGCAGGGAAGTACCAGCCCCAGAGTGTAATTGTGCTAGATTTGTCCTCACTTCAACTCTATCAAGGTTTTTGCATCACTCAGACTTCAGGGGCAGTTCTTTTGCTTTAAAAGGCAGCTCTGCTCTAAGGTATAATTTCAAAGAACTGGGACTCAAGAGGCACTCCTCTTGAGTCAGTGATTACATGCCAGCTCTTACATAAAATATAATGCTTCTAGCAGCCCTTTAAACTTTTCTCATACTTGCCTCCTGAATCTTTTTGCTGATGCAAGAATTAAATAAAATGTATTTCTCCTTTTGCCCACTATCTTCACACTTCAATAACAGTAAGGAAAAGTGTTGCTTGATACATACAAGTGGTAATGGTACTGGCTAAGAATGTGCCTTATTCATGCAACCTCCCTGCAGAAGACTTTTAACACACATGCTAAAAATACCCTCAATTTCTTGCTGTTAATACAATGACTCTGCACAGGGGTGAACTTCCATTGGAGCCCACCCCACAGCACAGCACTAGCATTATGGATGGAGTTTATTGTTGGTATGGAATACTGTTGTTCAGTTCCTCAAAGATTAAACATCCAGCACTGACCTCTCTTATGATGGTGATGGCATTTTCCAGGAGTGGTTCCAGGAAGTGGGCACCTCATCCTGTGGAGGTTGAAGCCATCTTACAGAACAACACTAAGGTCTCTCACAAGGTTTACTTCCCCAATGAAACAGAACAGGTGAGAACTTACTTGTTTTTCCAGCCTTGACCATTTTCCCAGCCATCATGTGTTCACGTAGGAGCACATTTCAAGACATTCTTCCTCTCCTCTGAGTAATGAGACTTTTGTTATCTCATAGACATTTAATGTGGGAACAAACACTAAAAACCGGACTTTGTGTCAGAACATTGCTTCCAAATTGCAGCTGAGCTCCTGGGAAGGTTTCAGCCTCTTTGTGAAGATTGCAGACAAGGTAATTCTTCTTGACTACAGTATGGTAGCCAGATTCACCCCTCCTCTCATATATGTACCAGACCACCTAAACCACCATATATGAAGGCAAGCAACAGAGCAGGTCATTATTGCTTCAGTCTTACTGAGGCAATACAATCTAGTCTTGAACTTTTAGTACGTGACAATTATTTTGAGTCTCTTCAGGGGATGGAGGTGTAAGTTTACAGGGGATGGAGATGAAACTACACACACAAGTGGTACTAAAAGCAGAGAAGACACAGGCTTTCTTGTAGCTGCAGGGATGGTAGCAAATTGTTGCATACTGCTGGACTCAGCCCTTTTCCACTCAGGCTTTGCCCAGGAAGTGTGCCACACATGTACAGTACCCACTAGTATTAGGGAAAACAGTGTCTGACCAGCAAAAGCTGATTGACCTCTAGGTTCTCAGAAGCTTGTCTTGCCTGAGCTGACTGAAGCTCAGGTTGGCTGCCTTGCTGAAAGGTCCCTTCTCCCTGGAACTGTGATCAAGGCAAAAGCAGCACTGAGTCCGAGTACAGGGAGTTTCTGATATACTACATTCCTGAAAAAAAGGAACCCAGTACGTGCCAATATTTTGCAAAGAGGAAATGGCTAAGAATAAGGGTAGGCATCTTCAGCTTGACTTCAATAAGCAGGTTGGAAAGAAAAGAGCAACAGAAGATGCGATAAAATCTCCATATGAATTGTAAAGCATTTGAGCCTTCTTTTTCCTATTTCTCTACTGTTTTTCTCCTTGCCTCTGTCTTTCCTGCAGTAGTTGTGCTCTCTCACTGTAGACAGGGAAGGAAAATTCAGCCTGACACTTGGGTATGTTGGCACAGGCAATATTTTATATGCTCTGCTTAATCCCTCCTTTCTCCCTTTCATTGCTTGGCGTCTTCCAGGTGATCAGTCAGAATGAAGCAGACTACTTCTTTGACTCACTAAGGCAGGTGACAGACTGGAACAGAAGGAACAAACCAGGGAAAGATGGTAAGGAGAATGCCAGCATCACAAGAATCTGCATCAAATGCTGTGTTGAACTGAGAAAGCAGCAAATTTATCCAGTAGGATTTACTCCATCTTGGGAAGTGTGTGGCAGAGCTTTATCATTTTGGTTTGTACACACATAGTTACTTCCTGCACCAGCAGTAAAAGCCTGATGCAGCCAAGCACTGGCTATCAGAAACTCCACAACATCTTTGTGGGGGGATCTCTCCAGGAATTTTTAATTGGTACCAAAGATTTTTTGATCTGTTGCATCCAAAACACAGAGCTGGATGCACACAAGTAAAACAGGTTGATCATCTTTACAGTCCAAGGCTCAGGCATAGCCAGACCAGGTATCAGCCAACACATGTAAATAGGCTCTTCACACAGTGTCATACCCATTCCTTGGGTTCTTAGAAAATTGTTGTCTAGATTACTACCTGATGATACCAAAGTACAAGTACTATTGCCAGGGGAATATGTGTTAGAATAAAAGAATATTGCGCCAACGACAGCAACTCTTTGTGCTACACCCCTCGTATAACATACATTTTGAAATCTACAGCAAACTCAAACTCTTAATTTCATATTCATTTATCCTGAGTTTTGCTTATTTTAAGACAGCTGAGGTTTAACCTCCTGAAGCACTATCTACGTATCTTAGACTTTCTAACTTCCCTCTCCTCCTCACAGCTGATGCAGCTGCTTGGAGCTCTGAAAATCACAGCATAAAGATGTGGGTGCACTAAATCACAATTAATTTCTATAAACACAGCCATCAGGGAATGTACCTGCTTCAGTGTAACAGAATTCAGGTGAGCTGCACATTGGCAGGCAGCTGTCATGAGCACCAAGAAATAACATTCACATTGCAGACGTCCTCAACTTCTTCGTCTCTGAAGATCCCGCACCTTAGATCACTGCATGATCGGTGTCCAGGAACTGACAACTAAACACTTTCTTGGTCATAGAGCAACTTTGTTACTATTAAAACCAGAATTACATTTCTGAAGAAACTCACAAACCGTTTAAAAGCTGCAGAACTCTACAGTGATACAGAGAATGCTAACAAGATGTTGTTTCCTTAGGAGGTATGTCTGTGGCTTATGAGGTGTACTTCATGAGAAAGTTGTGGCTGAATGTAACTCCTGGGAAGGACTTGAAAGCTGACACCATTTTTCACTACCACCAGGTAACCAGCTCCCTACAGCATAAATATAACACTGGGCAATGCGATCCAAGCAATATTTCTGAGAAAGTAAGCCTGATAAGAGTATAACCATCTCCCTCACCAAGTCCTGCATCTGGAGGGCACAGTTCAGCCTGAGAAGTAGATTTATTTTTCTCAGTGTTAACACTTTGGCTGTATAGGAGGAGCACAGCTCCCTTACCAGTTCCCTAGAGGTGCTCATTTTGCTCTGTAATTGTATGGAAGATCATAGAATGGTTTGGGTTGGAAAGGACCTTTAAACATCCTCCACAGAACCTCCCCAAGGAGTCAGAAGTTCTTGAGATGTCCTTGGACTGTGTTTGGCAAAACTCATGTCCCAACCTCCCACACTTAGAATACGTAAGTAACTGTTTGCTTCAGCCCATTCTGTCTGAATTCAGAGCCGGTCTCTTCCAGGAGTTGCCAAAGTACCTCAGAGGCTACCACAAGTGCTCCAAGGATGAAGCTGTCCAGCTGGCAGGGCTGATTTATAAAGTGCGCTTCAACAATGACCAGACACAGCTGGCAGCCATCCCCAAAATCCTGAAGGAGCTGGTGCCAGACAATCTGCTCCGAGCAATCTCAGCAGATGAGTGGAAGAAGGTAAGAACATCACCTTTCATTAATCACACTACTTCCATGGAGCTTTATGAGGCAAGAAAGACATTGAGCCATGCTCTATTTTTGATCTGACAGCCTTTGAAATTACTATGGAGGGATGCAATTGGATATTCTTGTTTTGCCTCTTATAATCCAGATTTTGCATGCTCTCTACAAAAGCTCTGAAAGATACCTCCAGCCCTGGACAACAGATTTGAGATCTGCATCATTCTTGAAGATACTAACCTATTTTCAGTGCCCAGAAGAAGAGTTAGAGATGGGAAAGTCAGTGATGGGACTGGGGATTTGAGGATCTTGTAGAGAAACATAAAATTAAGATGTGTCCTAAGTATTTCATAGCCAGCAAATCAGTCCCTTTGCATTGTGTGCATGCTACTCACAGCAAAAGGCTCTTTTTCCACCAAAAGGCAAGAAAATTTCAGCAAGTACTTATCACTTAGTCCACTGAGGAAGAGACAAGGACACTGTTTCAAATACAGAGGGAAAAGTCACCTTACATGTTCCAGCAGAAACTGTGATACATGTCTGTGGGTGTTGAACACTGGCTTTCTGAATTTTGTTTCATCCCACATTGCCCCTTTGCCCTGAAATCCATTCCCTTGGGCTCCTGGACTTCCTTCACTCAAGTCTTCACTCAGCTTTCAACTCAACCACTTCTCTCAACAATTATTAAGGAACACTGGGGAGGTTCTGGCTCTACCTTGCCCTGTGGCATGGTAGGCCACTTTCATTTTCATGGTCTTCTATTGCTGTGGGTAAAAAACTGATTTTGGTGATGACCTGATGCTATCTGTAATGCTAATGCTGGACAGTGGAAACCTGCCTGTCTCCAAAGCAATAGGCTTTGTATCCTTTTTTCTAAACAGAGTATTACTGCAACATATGGTAAACATGAAGGAAAAACTGTGGATGAGGCCAAGATTGCCTTCTTGAAAATAATACACCAGTGGCCAACATTTGGATCAGCGTTCTTTGAGGTGAAGGTAGGTTTAAAGGCCTGTATGAATGGTTTTGGCAGTAGAACAGCAATGGGGATATGGACTGACTGTAATTGCGTATCTCTGTAGTGGGAATACATTATAAAGCTGAATTCCCATCATCTACTGAGGAAAACTCAGTTCCTTGAAAGTGGGGAGATAGGTTCTTTACCCATTCTGCACTATGCCTGTTATTTACTGGCTATGTTGTTGATCCAGTTTTAATACCAAATATTACAACTATGGAGTCATTTTAGTAGGGGGCTTTTAGTTACATAGGTACTTAATTTTCCTGTCCTTGTTCTCCACAACAAAATGCTGCCAAACCCTGTATCTCTGGGTACTGTTTCCTCAGAACAGCAATGTACTAATCCTATAATTCTGCAGTAGATACCTCCAGGAGATAATTCCCACCTGTAACTTCCACTCTGTAGGCTTTTAACAGGTTTGCCAACAACCATTAAGCCTGTTATCAAATAGTCTAGGAAATAGTTGACTGGATTCTGCTTTTATTTAGTAGCTGCTTAAATCATCAATGTATGGCCAAAAAAGTAATCTTAGCAATGCTACAGATCCTATCTTCATTTTCCACTTTATCTTGCTGTGTTATTTATAGCAAACCTCAGAGTCAAACTTCCCAGATATTGTGCTGATGGCAATCAACAAGCAAGGAATCTCACTGATACATCAGAAGACAAAGGTAACAGTTACTTCTCAAGAGTCTATCTAAGGAAGGATTTAATTGATTGTGCTAATTTAGGGACAGCAACAGGACCTTCTCCCAGAATGGCAGGAGAGGACAGAGTCCCTCTATTCATTTTCTGTGTGAAACCAAAGAAAATGTTATTGCCTCAAATCACCTCATTGCAGTTTCTACACTGGAAACAGTGTAAAACATCTCTGAAAAAAAGAAGTAGCATTCATGATGGACTTGGGCAAAGTGATAAGATCAGGCAGATGGATGGACAGTGTACTAGAGAACCTGCTTCAGAAAAATACTCTGCAGGAACCCCAAGATGTCTTAAAGATCAGGTTAAATGACAGCGTTTAACAGCTCTCTAACTCAATCTGGTCTTACCAAGTTCCCAGGCAATAAAGCATTTATGAGTATCACTATTTGCTTTTAATAACTAAACAAATATCCAGCAAGTTTTAGATTATAGTAAATATAATGGCAGTGTGCTAAGGCAAAGAGCAATATATAATGAAGTCTCATTAGAGTGATTAAGACACACCTGCTTGGTGAAAATACAATATACCTCTGGTCTGGATGCAAGGCCTACCTTGATCCACTCCATTTATAAATGAAGTGGGAAAGAAAAAGAATGCTCTGGTTCTACAGGCTTTTTACGTAACAGCCTGTTCTGAGAAATGTTCTACAGTTCAGTCTGTTTCCCCTTACAGGATATTTTAACAGTCTACCCCTTCAATAAAATTTCAAATTGGAGCAGTGGGAGCACATACTTTCATGTCACAATAGGGAACCTGGTACGAGGAAGCCGGATATTATGTGAAACATCTCTGGTAAGAAGAGTTTTGTCAACTTATAAACAAGAAATTCCAACTTTTTCCATTACATCCAGAATTGCTACAAATAAACGGTACCAAAACAGATGTTAAAACCAGGGCAGATACAAAAAGTATTACTGCTATGTCAATAAAACTGCAGTTTAGAACTGGTTCAGCTCTATTATACAATAATGC
The DNA here is from genome assembly GCA_024605025.1 of Megaceryle maxima. Taxonomy (NCBI): domain Eukaryota; kingdom Metazoa; phylum Chordata; class Aves; order Coraciiformes; family Cerylidae; genus Megaceryle; species Megaceryle maxima. The sequence goes on along the minus strand of JANHGN010019002.1, from coordinate 6,152 downwards.
CATCTGATGCAAAGATGTAAGCCACAGAGACAAAGAAAAATAGTAATTTCCCCAATTCTTCCCATAGATGAAAATTCTGTCTGAGACATTAAGAATGTACTTACCCACTAAACGACGCAAGAGGCTTTTTGTATTGTACGGTTTGACCCATCTCTGCAGCAGCACCATCCCTGTAGGATTCTACACTTTTCAGAGAGCGGTATAATCTTAAGAACTGATTTCAGATAATCCACAGACTCGGACAAGCATCACTGTAGTGACATTCAAAAGTAAATTTGTAAAAATAACATAGAAACATTTAAGGGCTAACTTCTCTCACAGAAAAGCCTGGATTCCTAAGTACAAGATGTCAGTCTATAGAATGAATGACAAGAAAACAGTAGAGCTATGCTCTGTAAAGTTTTGTAAATCTAATAAGGGAAGAGCACAGGGAGGAATAGACAAATAACTATTAAATTAGTAATAGCTGTTGGAAGAGATATCCATGTGGGGAAAAAACCTAGGAAGATAAAACAAGGAGGAAATGATAGTTACTTTTGCTTTCAGAGCTCTTTGAGAGACTTAAAACTTTTTTTCCTTTTCTGACAGGGTTACAAAATGGATGACTTGCTAACATCCTATGTACACCTGCTACTGAATGCTGTAAACAAGCAAAAGAACCTCTCAGCCTGAGAGCCGAAATAGAACCCACAACCTCTATCTGTGCCAAACTACCTGTAATTTCATCTCCCAGAATAAATGCCATTTAAAATATATTAATCTTGATCAGTCTTCTGATCACACACAGAATGAACTGTGTTGCTGAAATGCTACTACTAGAGAAGCTCAAGTGAGCATGTGCTTCCAAATATCTGTAACTCTTGGCTTAGATGTAGTGTAAGCATTCCATTTGGATTTTGGATTTAGAGAAAGTTTATCTGAATCTTAATGTTACATGAGGGCAGAGGAACCCTAATATGAGAGCATCTTCTGATATTCTCAATCTTCTCCATTCTTAAAGAGACACATTAAGAGCCATCTTCCTTTTGGAAAGAAAATGTCCCACTATTGTATATGCTCTTACCAAATGCATAAACTCTGTGAGTCTTTGCAAACAAAGGTGATGTTATTGTTTTCCCCCTACTGGAAATTCTGAATTGAGAAATACCCTTTAGTAGTAGGATAACCAGACACCTTGAAAGGTAAGATGCTGGTTTTCATCCTTTTATTGATAGGTTAGGTGCTGCAAGTTACAGTAGACTATGACAGCCAGTTACTGTCATTCCCGTGTGCTGTCCACTTGTTTACAATTGCCTTGGTTAAATTTAAATAGTTTTCTTTCTTCTACAATTTATAATGCACTTGGAAACTAACAACTGCTTTCTACTATGCAGTTTCTAGCAAGCATAAACTCTGAAGTTAGTATGGATTTTGGGTCCATTACTTTTACTTTCTTGCTCCTATTTCAAGTTATAGATGTGCTATTTGGTGCAAATCAGCATTGAAGAATGCAGTCTAACAGACATCTGTTGAAAAAAAAGACTCTTCTGCTCTCTAAAAATGTTCTCAGCTTGGAGTTATGCAGACATTCATTCATGAGACAAGAATAATAGCTTTAACTTCTCCTGATCTTTTCTATTTCCTGTTTAGTGGGCACCACTTTGAGTGGTAAAATTTGATTCAGCACTCATTCGTCTCTCAGACCTTTGTAAACACACTGCTTTTGGTCCTATAGGAACCAGAGTATGTAAAGCATACATGCACTGTGGTGGTAGTAAGCCTAGATCCTTACCCCACCAGAGACCAAGCAGTCCCTCCTCAATGATGAGCCCTCCCCTGCTCCCAGTGAAACATGAGCATGTCTTAAAGCATTTACACCAAGTTCCTTGGGACACGATCTGGCAGTGCAGAAAGAGCAGCTCTGCTAGATGCCTCAAATTTGCCAACGTGTGCACAATGGTTCTCTTGTTCCCTCAGATGTGTGTGTGTGAAATTCAAACGCTAATGAGAGTTCTGTACATGGGCGTCAGGGAAAAGCCCCACTCTCTTTGTGCATCTCAAAGAGTGCCACACTTGTCAGAATAGCCGATCCTTTTGCACGCAGTTAAATAGTACTGCTGGGATGTCCATTGCTGGCAATGGAAACATTTGAGACTACAGACTTGGTGTTGTTTTGTCATCCCGTGTCTGATCTAAGTTGCTATAGGTGAGAAGCATTCAGTACTTCACCTGTACAAAAAGAAATTTTGCAGCCAAACAGTATTGTTTCTGCTTTCTAAATAAACATTGCAGAAAATCAACCACAATGTCTTTTTTAACAGGAAAATCAACTTTTTGCTCTAGATCCATGTAACCTAAACCTACCAAACATCCAACTTTTGGTAATAGCTTCCCATCTCCTCATCATATACACAACACAATTTGTACAGCACAGCCTCTAAAAGGATGATACCCCTTTCAGCACATGCTCATCAACCAACACATCACCATAGAAGCAGCACAGATCCAACATGGGAACTCACCGTGACACTGCATCAGAAATGGGCAATCCCTAGAGTTCCTTAAGAGTGCATAATGCTCTCTGGCTCAGCACTGCAAATGTCTTTTTTTTTTTTTTTTTTTTTTTTTTTTACTGTACAATATACGTCTTTACATTTGTCTTTTTGTATAAAGATTTGAAGTGTATTACAGTTAACTTTATTGCAGAAACATAAAAAGGTACAGTATTGCAACATTTCAATCCACAATCATGTTTTGATTAGACAGCACAAGCAGCGTATGATAAAATGAGAGCTCCCCACAGTGCAGAATCTGCACTGCTCATCAAGGCCTGAACCAAGGCAAGTAGCTGCTAATTTTTTTTACTCAGTCTATACCATCCTCAGCACTGAACAGTGCTTTACAGACTAGTACAACCACATTTATTACATTTGCCTGCAATCTATCTTCACCATCCAATCACTTTTAATGAAGTGTCAGTCATATAATCTAATACAAATCATGCAACATCTAGAAACTCTCTGTACAGAAGGCTGAATAATATTTGCCTACATTGCACAGACTGTTGTAAAAATGCAGATGAGGATGCAAACCCTAGAGGGCAGATTAGGTTGCCATAAAAAGACTGCAAGTGATTAATACACCCTTTGAATATAAACAAGCTTCACATACTGTGGTTTCTAAGAGCAAAACCATTTTCAAGTGTATTCAGTGCATATTAGTGATTTTAATTACGTATGTATAAATATGAATGTAAACTATAAATGTATATCATTGAGGCAACAGCTTTTAGTAAGTGTAGACTTCTGAGCCAAGTTCAACCCTGATATAAATCTATACTCTCCAGTGGTGTGACACTGGATGAATTTGGCCAGCATGTCTATTTACAGCAATGGAAAAAAAACATGCAGCTTATTTCTGACTAAGACCTTTTTTTAAAAAGAAACTAACAACCCAACCAAAAACCAACGTGTCAACACACAAAGAATTAATGTCTGCATTTAGTTCTACACACTTTTTAAAAGGTCGTCTTAAAGAAGAAAAGGAAAATACATTTATTTAAACTATTTATAGTTATTTCTCCTCCTTCAACTCCACTGTCCCACAAAAGGTATGTCAGTAATATTCACTACTGTAACTGCACATTGCAGACTATGGGCAGCAGGAGTAGAATAAAAAGAATTGTGAAAAATTAGTAATTGAAGACATACAAAGAAAACATCCCTCTCTGACAATATAAAGATCAGGGATTTAGATGATGACCCCACATACACACTGATTTTGGCAATGCTCTGAAGAAAAGGACATAATCCACACCCTAGAGAACCAAACATCTTAACAAAGAATGATGCCAACTGTCCTTTGAACGCCAAAGGCTTCTAGGTCTACTGAATTTCTAACATGAGACAAAGTCAGATCACACAAGAAATCTCTACACGCAGTACAAGAGTAATTCCATTCACCTCAACATACATGCATTTTCCATTGCTGAACTTGAGAGTGGCTGCTGAAAGAACATTACCTATTGCCTGCTAGTGACATCATATTTCCATATTTACCAGTAGCTATGTGTCTGTGTGTTCCTCCACCATCTTCCCAGAAGGCTGAGATACACAACTGCTCAGATTTAGCGTTAGATGTGGCCTGTGACTAGGATTTAGGACCCGACCCCAGTGCTTATGCAGAGAAGAATCTGCATAACATACTGAACTGCACCTAGATCAGTAGTTCTTGTGTTTTATACTGTGAAAAAAAATGCCAAAGAACAGCCTTACAGGTCTTTGCAGTGGCCACGCACTACTGCACCAAAAGACATGCCGCTCTTTGTGCCCTTAACTAAAAGGCCATTCAAAGGCTGGTGAGAGAACAGTGACTAGCCATGTGCTCTCCTAAAGTGGTGACAAAAGCAGCTACTATTACTGTCATCTTACAGCGTGTATTGGTCTGAAGAAGAAGGAAGAGTTCTACTCTTAAAATTAGTCTTATCCCTTCATCAGTGTTATAGTGGAGGCAGAATACCCCGGTTAAAAGTTAATGGCAATTTATGGCAACAAAAAGCAAAGCAGCTGAAGGAAATTGAATTAGCAAAGCCAGTATCTAAGAGGTGGTCTTGCACATGGGATTCTTATCTGCACACTGTTAACCAGGATTTCCCATCACTGCTATGATATGATTGTGCAGTTTCTTGAGTAGTAGCTACAGCAAGTGCATTAACAGCTCTCATCAATGCTTTAGTTAGTATCTTGTTTAGATCTGTTCTGAGCAGAGTGTGTCAGCAGTAAGGACAATTTTAAGGTAGAGTATTGCCCAATCCGGATGCTGCTCACACATACAAGAAGTGAGGAAGCTTTACATTCTTGCTAGATCATTCACTTGGGGCTGCAGGGTGGTGCGTAGGCCCAGCCGCTGCATGCATTTGACCTACTAATCTAGCCACTTTTTGGAAGATTTAAATCATGCAATGGACAGTAGCCCTGCAGTGCTTTTCATCCCATTCACCTCACAGAAGGGCAGACATAGTCTCCTACTATTCATGGAAAGGGATTTTCAGGCTGCTCAGCTTACTTAAGCACAAGGAGCTATGGGGGACACCTTCAGAGGTCTCAGAAGCTCACTGTGATTATACAACACAGAGATGGACTCAGGAACAGCACTGCTGATCCCTCACCCCTAAAGAAATACTGAGAATGTTCAAATCCAGGAAATTTCTTAGCACCTTAGTTTGTACTAGCAGAGACAGTAGGAGCAGTGAAACTTCACCAGTGACAGGCAAAACTAGAGAACAGAACTATACACTTACAATGTACAGATTCATGTCTGAGGTCCTCTCTTTAAGTACACTCAGGTCTTAAGAAGAAAGGTCATGGGAAACTCTTATTTGGGTGAAAATTTAAAAAAAAACACTGATTTTAAACTGTATAAGAACACATTTGCTACAAACTGCAAATATTAGAAATCCATTTATGTAATTGGGCTTTCTAGAGTGTGACCAAAAAGCATATACTCATCTTTCAAATAATGTGAGAAGGACGGGAAAAATGAAGTGCTTAAATTGATACCATGTTATCAATTTGATTTCATCATGCAAAAGAATAACCAAGGCTTCTGCTATATTCTCTCAAGACAGGCCACTACCAGTGGAGAGGACATGCTTTGTGTTGAGCACTAGAAGCTCTAGTATGCATGTAGCAGTAGAGAACAAACTGAAAAAAATTATAGTGTCAGTTTCTAACAAAATCTTTCCTTTGCTATTAACCACCTCCTCCTTAAGGAGAGACCAAGTATTCTGAAGAGGCTGAAATGGCCACAACAACTGAAATATCCTTAGTATGGAACAGTGAAGCAGCAAAGCAAATTTCTTTAGTTGTCTTAATGTTGAAACTAAGCAGGCAGTGCAGATGCCATGCTATCAGTTCTTGGGCTTTCCCAGTAAACTGCAAACCAGAAGGACTGGACAGCATCTGTATATGCTCAGTAGCAATCTGGAGAAAGACCAGAATGTTTTGTATGTAGCAAAGAGTGACAGCTTTCAGAATATTTGTCTACGTAATAAAAAAAAAGTAAAAATGTCTTCACCTATGGCAAAAAAAGAAAACATTTTTTTAATATTCGAACAAAAAAAAAAAAACAACAACAACAAAAACACCACCCAACAAAAAAAAAAAAGACAGTAC
>JANHGN010019000.1:72733-86236 GCA_024605025.1 Megaceryle maxima | reverse complement strand
ATAATATACAATGTATAATTAATATATACTTACATACATGAAAATATATGCTAAATATTAAACCATACCATTTTGTATATTGTTTTATACATTAATTCTGTCTCTTAAATGATGTCATATATTGTGTATGTCATCGTATTTTTAAAATTCTATTTCTATATAAAGCGAGACACATGAAATGCTGTAGTAGATGTACGTAGATGCACCTGTGTCTATTGTGAATATATATGTCAGCAGTGTGCTATTAATGCATAACGATGTTCAGGACTCCTGTTTTATGCATATGGTTTAAAGGAATTTCCTTAAGACATATTCAGTAATTGTATAAGTGAAATAGATTATGAAAGTCTACATTGGTATCAAGTGCTTTCTGTTAAGAAAAGTACTATGAAAAAAGTATTAGTAGCTGAACCTAATTATTGGTTATGAAAGTGATTTCATTTCAAACATCCTATTAACTAAAATCCATACATAGAAATTATTGGCTGCTTGCACCAATCCCCATTATAAAAACCGGTGAAATCCCTTTGCAAAAAATGGGAAGACTGCAGCTTAAACCTTAAGTACTTCGATAAAAATACAAGATCAGTTTCATCCCAAAGTACAAATCCCAATCTCCATCTAAAACTGCCTGACCCTAAAATATATTCAGAGCTTGTTCTAATCACAGGAGATGTATTCTGAATAGGACAGCCCTCTATCATCTGCTAAGTCTCTTTAAGTCATCGTTTTCACTGTATCTGAAAAATTAATTCCTTTTCAGAAATATTCTCATCTTCTACTAAAAGAAAAAAAAAAAAAAAAGGCGCTTTTTTGATGTAGAGTGACAGGATTATGAAGTGACCCTTCAGGTCACAAGGAGACTTTTCCTTTTCTCATCAAGGAAATCAATTTCTAAGTCCAAGTCTCTTAAAATAATATATTCTTGTGGCACGCATACAGCTTTTTTTGATCTGCTATGAAAAGAATAAGAGGTAAAGAGGATCAGGGGTGGCGATGGAATATTATAATCTGCCACACTCACACATCAGCCTTTCACTAAGTAATTCCAGATAAATTGAGGATTTACATATTTAAGATTAAATGGGGAAAGAGTAGTGATGCATAAATAGAAGAATACAAAGATACAATTTAGGGAAGTTAACTCTTAAAAAAACTTCATGTTACTTAATGTTTTGATACCCTTCCCCTGTCCCACCCCATCTTTTTTAAAGCACATAATGTTTATTAGGAAATAACCAGGATAATCTCTTTTAGATCAACTGAGCACAAACACAGATGCCTTAGGGTTTCTCTCCTCCACCCCTCCCACCTTCACTACTGAAAAAATACCAATTACCATGACAAGAAACAGTTAAATGCCTCCAAAGACACATACACACAGCAGATGGAAAACAGGAGGAAACCAGCTGGAAGTGTGTTTCCCTTAGAACTGTTTTTAACAGCCTGTGCACAAATAATGTCTCACTAATACGCAGATAAAAATAAAACATAAATATTTAAAAGGTGACTGGTCAAAGCAACAAGATGGCATTCGATATGGGAACTTTCCCTTTTCTATTCCCTTCCATGTCCACACTCCAGCTAATGTTTCAGAGACATCCTGAACCAGGTCGCTGATTCAGGGAAGGTAACATTAACGTGAAGGCTCTGGTAATGGCTGTAACCTTTCGGTGCTGCTATTTGCAAGGCATATGGGCTTGCCTTGGTTTTTATTACTCACCTGTTCAGCCTTTGCTTTCATGCTGAGCTTCCTGTGTGGAGGGTTTCCCAGTGCTGCCTCCTGGAGCTGTCTGCCTCAGCTGAGCTCCAGAAACAGTTCACACCAGCGCAAGACAAGGAGGCCAACTCTACAAAATTCCTTCTGCTCTTGGGTGCTCAACCAAGGAACTTTTTTTAAAGGAACTTTAAAAAAGGAACTTTTAAAGGAACTTTTCCCAGAAAATACAAAGGACTTTCTGATAATAATATTTTTAAGATGTCTAACACAGTAATATGAGATCCCCATAATCCATGTTTACCACCAAACATCTTGGCCTTACCCCCACAGAGTCCACACAGCATCCACGCTTCCTTGTACCCCTGTGGCTTTGCCCTTAGGGAGAGGAAAATCAGTGGAGATGAGGAGAGATGGAAATGCTCTTGCCTCCTAGCTGAGGCATTGCAAGAGAGGGCACAAGAAAGAACAGTCATTGCTTATAAGTAATAAGAGGGACTTCCAGCACCATAACCAGGGCAAAGGCAGCTGCAGGAGAGAGTAGATATGGGAAGCCTACAGTTCTTCCCTAGGATTCCCCAAGCCAGAAACATTTGTGATAAATCCTGCTTGTCCTGTCTTTGATCTTAAGAATCATATTATCAGCAAGAACAATTTTGAGCAGAGTAGGTGGGTTTGCCATCACTTATTTAGATCCCTTCCTTTACATTCCCTTCTCCACTGAGTCTCATTAGGTAGCCCTCTTGCACTCACCAGGAATTCAGTAAAGCAGATCCTTAGCTGGTGTTAATTGGTCTAAGTCCATTTACTTCAAAGAAGCTGCTCTAACTTACAGTGCCCAGAAATTTGACCCAGTTTTGCGTCTCCGCATAATGTGGTCTCTTGATGGAGGAACAGATGTATTCCTTCTGCTCTGAAGCTTTAAGTCATTGCACACATTTTGAAGAATCCAAGAAAAATGGATTTTTTTGGAGCAAGTAAGTGCAAAACATGATGACTTACTCCAATGAAAGGAATTGGAAGTCCCAGAACATAATGCAGAAAAGTAACAGTATATCATGCTGGCCCACCCAAAGCCAGAAAGAACTAGTAAAACCACTCATGAGACATCTACATGACAGGGAAAGGCAGGTGAACACATAAGCATCTGGAGGAATTTTGACTTGAATGACATGAAGCCATCAAACATGCTCTCAAGACAACTGGTTAAACAAGTAATCAAGAGTGATTTGGCTCAAATGAGGCTTTACTGTTTTGGACCAGTAAAAGATGATTGCATGTAGTCTCATGATTTAAAGTAAATCTTAAGGATTATTCTTTTCTTTTTTGTTAATTATTTTTTTTACAGCTTTTTTCATATGCCCTCAGAACCAAGAGATGTGAGTGAGCCCGGCCAACACCACTCCCTGTTTAGGTAGAGCCCTAGCCTGGTTTCAGAGGACAGCTGTAGCACAGGCAGTAGCAGTGAAGGCTGTGGGATGACAAGTAATTGATGGTCTGTGAGGCAAAGATAGGGAAAGAATGGTCTTACTCAGGTGACGTCATGAGGGTCAGCATCTAAGGATGAGCACTTCTCAGAAGCTTTTCTTGTTAAAATTCTGGCAGCACATCACTTGGCTTTACCAGAATATGAAACATCATTTTAAAGTTGTTGGGTTTTATTGCTCAGTTTCCTTGTTAAAAGTCTACAGAAAAAGAAAGATGTTTCCTCTGATGTTTCTTTCCCTCCATGAATGAACTGTACTTTTGTCTGTTTTTATTTTTGTACTGCCATATTTATACCTAACACCTTCAAACACATATTATTTTAGAGATCTGATACCATCTAGTGTTATTGCTGGCTTTTCACATCTTACACTTATCAAGTAACCACAGTCAGCAACGTGTCAGAGTTCATCACTGCATCACGTCAGTAGTAAAATAAGACCTGCTTTCCACCCAGTATCTATATTTACACACCCCACAGATGGGTGGTGAAATTTACAGATCATCTAGGAAATTTACTCTTTTAATCTCTGGAAATTAGTTTATCTGCATGGATACATATCATTATCATCTAGTGTCTCACCACTGATTTTTTTAAGCCTCTGTAGCAAATAGACTGGGATTATTAATAACAAACACATGCATTTATGAACAGGCTATGTACAATCTTGGGCACTCTAAGGTCAAGTGCACATTTACTTCAAAGCAACCAATGTTTCACTCTGTTTTTCAGTGAATTAGAATGAGATTTTAATTTGCAAATAGTAATCACTGGTGCAAAGTCTTCCTAAATATTCATAGCTACTAAAAGCTGGTGCTGTCCAGGAGGGAGATACTTAAATGATTTCATACTAAAAGAGGAAAAGATCAACCAGAAGAGCCAATCTCTGCTGGACAACATAGTGTGTTCATCTGTTTGGGCACAATGAGCTTTAAAATACCAAGTGTTGCTGAACTGAAAATATGCAGAAATATTCAAAAAGGTAAAAAATACAAAGAACAGTGTGGTTAGTATTAGAAAAGATGGTGGATTAGTATCCATGGAGACCCCATTCTTTATTCATCCAAGATGTACAGGACGATTGGTGCTTTCTCTACAACATCCCAACACTGTCTTAACCTGGACAGACAGTAAACACCTCTGTAGCTAAAAGGGTAATTAGGACTTTATGTCTCTTAGCTCAAGGCCTCTGTTCTTGGGATGTCAGTTATGATAGTAACTTCTGCAGCAGGGGCACTTGCCAACTTCAGAAGTAGATGGCCATCAATACCTTTAAGTAGCTCAGCAACCTGGAAACAATGATTTGCATGAGATTCGTATTTATTGCTACCCCTTGCAAGAAATTTGGTACCTCCAAAGGAAGTTATTCTTTAATGATTAAGTGCTTCATTGGAGTCGTGATGAGGAGGAGTTTATTATTTCGTAGCTTTGTGGAACATAAAACTAGGATATTTTTCAGCATTGTGGTTCACTTGCTTACTTATGGTTGTTGGCAGTAGGTACTAAATATTTCTACAGTCTAAAGGTGCAGTTTTCTGTGATGTTTACACATGCTAAATGCCTGGGGCTAGGAAACAGATATGTGTCTTTTAGGAGGACTCCTCCAGGAAGCCCTTTTTATTATACAGGTCATGTGAAAGAGATCAGCTTAGAAGGAAATGTGCTTTTGTACCTCTAGAAAGAAGGTAAAGAACAAGGAAAAGAGGGAGAGACCCCAGCTAGACAGGACTGCCTCCCAAATGTGAGCTGATGTCATATGAACATTAATAAGTTTTTATATTGGGAAAACAATTCAGCAGGTAGGCAAAGTTGCATTGTGCCTGTATTTCTTTCAAAATGTATGTTAAATTTATAAAACAACCACTAAAAGTTAGCACATTTCATATGTGACTGTCCACACTTAGAACAAACCTGTGTTGACCACCGACTCAGCTGAAGGACAGCAGCCACACTGCATATCCCCAAAGTAGACCTGGCCATATCTTCCATATATTGCTGCAGTCAATCAACACTTTCACCAAAATGGCAGAGCTGTCAGTGCACACTACAGCCACTCAGACCTGGACACACCAGTTCAGCTAAGCTTCAACTAAAATAGCATGCTACTGGGTTTAGGAAGTTCATCTCCCAAGAGCACCAAAGAGGCTGGAGCCAGAAGACAGGCTGTCCCAAGGCAAGGGGAAAGACATTTTTGGATACACCTGTATCTATCATAAAGCCTGCAGCTTGGACACCTCACCCAGAGGCACACAAATATGCAGTAGTACTATTTACTTCAGGGATCTTTTAAGAGATTGCTCAAGCCAATTATACTACAGTAACACAGAGGTTACAAAGACAAGAAAATGTCAATAACAGAGAGGGACAGTCACAGCCTCAGGGCCAACTGCTAATGAGAATTAGCAAGGCATGTCCCACTGCCTATTATCTAGGAGCTGAATAACACTAGTGCATATGATATGACCCCAAATGTATTTAGTCTTCCACTCCTCTGCTTCATTTCCACTCTAGTTTCCCCTCTGTTACTCCAGTCACACCTTTGTAATCTCTATGTTGTGCATATCTCTACAGCTATTCTTATTCTCTTTCTGCCAGTGCATGTGCAACAGCTCCGTTGGAAAGTTTTTAAGAGGTAGGCTGTGAAAAGAACTTTTTTTTTTTCTTCTAGTAACATTTTTCAAGGCCTATGAACTGTCTTGTTCAGAATCTTTTTTTCATTTCTCATGTCAACTCTTAGTTTGAAACACTGTCTTGTCAAAGAAAAAAGCAGCTGTTTCACACTCTTTGAAGAAAAACTGATTAAAATATCTTGTATTTTTTTGTTCTACTTAAATGTTCTATTTTCATTTATATGACAAGAGGACTTGGAGACACCCCTCTCCTTTGACCTGACATTAGATAATTTTTTAAGTGACACCTGTTCTGGCTGAAGTCTTGAGGAATCCCAAGCCACAAAGTTCTCTCATGTGAACACAGGATTTTAATGTCACTGGCATGTACATCAACAAACGTACACATAACAGGTTTTTTACAGCAGCGGTTCAGTCTTCCTCAGCTAATATCACAAAGTCAACAACATATGTACATTTTCTTCACTCTTGTAGCACACAGTTTTTCAGCCACAACTACTTTCTATGTTTAAATTAAACATATGATGTAGCTCTATACTGAAAGAATTCTCAAGTGAAAGGTTCCTTGATGGACTGCAATAATTATTTACTTTTACACAGTTTCAGAAGCTGTGTAAAATCCCCTCTCAATTTGACACTGATACAATGCGGATGCCTTTTATTACTAACAAAGGATGCTCTTAAAGTATCCTTAGTTTTACTGCTGTTACTATATTAGCAGCTGAAATGGGATTATCCCTTTGAGATCCATCATGTCACCTATAGTTATCTAAAATGCTGTTCTCAATTCATTATACAAAGAAATAAAGATACAAATCCAGTCCTTCGGTCTCATTTTATATGACAGCTCTCAGTCACATGGGAGATGTGTACCACCAAAGTGTATTTATTATAAATCTATATTAAAAGTCTGTCCTATATGAGTATATGGATTAGAAAACATGTTTCCCAAATATATCTACAAACATACAGTGAAATCCATATTCCTTGCCCTAATGAAGGTCTAATAAAAATGCTCACAAAATTCTTAAGGGTTTGTTGCCTTTCAATTTCTCCCCTCAGGTGCGCTCTTCCCAAGGGGCTGGTTATTTTAAAAGCAAATCTAACTATGATTCTTGTTTTTCCTAGAAAATTTCCAGATAAGCCCAAGTTGTTTTTTGTTTTGGTTTTTGTTTTGTTTTGTTTTGGGGTTAGGTTTTTGTGGGGTTTTTTTTGTTGTTGTTGTTGGGTTTGGAGGGGTTTTTTGTAGGTTTTTTTTTTCTTTTTGTCAAAGCTATTTTGTTACATCTTTGACATTGTTTTTGTTCTTTTAATTTAAGGGGGAATATGTAAATCTCTGAAATTGAAGAGGACTGGATTGTAGCTCTGTCTGGGAAAGGGGATGATTTAAGGCAAAGCGTGTAGCTCTAGAGTTGAAGACATGGGCTTCCAGCTCACACCACACGTAAAGGGCTTTCCAACCCACTGTGTTAACAGCTCCTTTCTCTATGCATAGGTGTGGCCACTCTAACTCTGGAACAGCCTGGTGATGTTGTGCTGACAGGGTCAAGGGAGGAAAAAGGAAAATGTTCCATTTTCATCACTTCCCATAACTTCCAAATTTAAAAGTGAGGTGAGGTCTATGGAAAAAAGGCATTACCTCCCACCACACACCTTGACCCTCTGCTATCAATAGACCATCACAGCTACAGTAATATGACTGTTATGAGCTTAGAAGTGAGAAGAGTTTAATTACCCAGATACTCAGCAAGGGAATCTTCTGGGTTGTTGTGGTACACTTCAGAAAGACCTGCTTTAAATTAATTTGAGCAATACACAGTAATTCCTGCAAGAAGCAGGTTGCTTTGTTGAATTGATACAGACCCCTTCTCTCAAAGGTAAGCAGCACATTTGCACGTGCTGATAGAACCCACGTGAAAGCCCTGAGCTGCTCAGGGCTTTCTTGACATGTTTGCATAATTGTGGTTTTTTCAGACCAAAAGCGGAAGGTAAACTTCATTCATGCCTGACCTGATGGCCTTCACAGCTGGAACATGTTGGGAATCACTTCTGGCACCGAAAAGGTTAATTGTCTCCTACTGTGAGTTAGGAGTCTAGAAAAGGATACCACATTTGGTGGGAATTATAGTAAATGAGGTTTTCTTTATAGCACTGCTCATTCTCAACATGTTGAAAGGGCATTAGTTCACAGTCACTTTCTCTGGAATTATCAAATCTGCTCAGGAAGCCTTCATTAGGATATTAAACAAGACTTAATAAGTGAAAGTGATTTGCATCGCTGATAATCGTGCGCATTAATCAAGCAAGCTTCTGTCTCTCCCTCTGCAATATGTTTCATGTTCCATTGTAAAGCCTCTTTAATTCTGTAGGGCTTCTTAAAAGGGAAATGTTACATTTAGAAAGCCATTTTTAAAATGATTTACTTAGCAAAGATCACTATAAATAATGTTCAACTCACTCCTCAGCTTTAACCATCAATATAATTAATACTGAGGGGTTTGTATCAGGGATATGGACCAGATGTGTTCCCATTTATCAGATATAGATTGCACTTACTCTAATAAATGTGTTTTCATTCTGAGTAACTTCTGAAACCAAATAACTGCATGTGGCACTTTAATCTGAAGTCACAATTTTAGGCTAAGGCATTTATCTCTCATGCCATGGGGGACTACATAGGCTTTCACTACATCATCCCATGTGCCAAAGTCACACCCACAGTTCTTCATGAAATTGTGTGGGAACTATCTCCTGAGGTTCAGTAATTCCAAGGTAACTTTGCACAATCTACTCTTCGGGGTTGATGCCGCTTCTACAGAGCACAGCCAACTAGCATAGTGTAATTAATACCTTACACTTCTCCAGCATCTTCCTTCTCAGGATCTCACAATGTGTGTTAAGTAGGTTTAATTTTCAGAACACCCCACAAGACAAGTCTTTTGCACACAGGCAAACTGACACTCAGGGGATAAGTGGTTTTGCCTACACCAGCAAATCCTTGAGAAAACACTTACTTACTCTGCTACTCTTACCACTAGCCTGCACTATGCCAGTGTCAGCCGTCCCCTCTAACACAACCTCACAAATACCAGGAGGGCTCTGCACGCTCACAAGTACCAGCTGGATACTTCACAGACATACGAGTATTTTTAACAAGAAAAGAATATCAATATCACTGTTCTTTCCCAAACACCTCACCAAGGATAGCCTTAAGGAAAATCTTGTCACAAGAATTGGCAACAATGAAAAAATGTGGCAAAATGAAAGCCTAATTATTGTATATAGTGCATCAGGAAGGACTGCCACTACGGTCTGTAGATATACAGAAGTGACTAACACCGTATTTAAGTAAGGAACAATATTGGTGCCAGGATGAAGAAAAGAAGCACAGCATCTAAAGAAGCTCACCCATGGGGGTGACCGCTTATACACCAAAATGATCTAGAACAAGGAGGTGTTTATGCATTTATTTAGTTGTCCAGATCAGAGCCTGAGCAACTACGATTGTGTTAGGCCACCTGTGATACATCTATGCTTCTGTTTCTGAAGAATACTTGTGTACATCACTGGTGGGAGTGTAAGGTCCACTTTTTCTGCAGGTCTTACTACTTAGTTCATTCCCTGGGAGAAGCAGACATTGTTTCTCATTACTTGCCACATAGACTTTTTGCAGTTGTCCTTACTGCATTTCATGCATTTACATTCTCCTGAGACCTGAAAGCATCATTTAAGAAAACATCACTAAAATTAAGACCGTGAGAGTATTTATGGCTTTTAAGAAAATGTTGTTTGCTGGAGATGTTTGCATTCACTCAGGTTGAGCACATGGCTTAAATGGAGCTAAAGAGATGAAGTTTCCATAAAGTTGTGGAGACTCAATTCATTCTAATGGCCTGAAACATGAATTATGTGCCCTGCTTCAGTACCTTCATGGTTCAGTAAGCTGCTGTAGCTCAGATGGGACCATTTATCTGAAGAGAGAAAGGTGTTATTCCCTGCTTACTGCTTATTTCCTTTTATTTGTGTCTGTACATGTGTTTATGTGTGGTATTTTCCAGATACCACATGTTAAGCTTCAAAGGTCTATTTGTTTTCTAGAGTATATTTGAGAAGATCAACATCCCGTAATTCTTTTCTGTTTTCAGTATCAAGTTTTATGGTTGAACCATTCACGTGGGTGAGAAACTGTGCCTCTTAAGTTTTTGAGATCAGTTATGTGGATTCACTCTGACGATAACCAAAGGGGGAAAATATTTCAGTGTCCACCAACAAGAGCACAAATGCAACCATATTTTTTCCTAACTGCTGTACAAAAGTTTTACATTTTCAAAACAAGAGCATAAAGTTTAAGCTCCCAAATCAATGCTTTGTTGTTTAAATGCATGTGGCCATTTATTTTTCAAGTATGTTGGGAGTTGCACTGGAGGTTCAGGCTTGCCTGAACACGGTCCATTACCCTCTACAGCAGCAGCAAATATGGAACAAAGGGACCCCTTTATTATCACACACAAGGAAAACTCTGGCAGAGGCTGAAAGAAGGTAATGAGTATATCTACAGTGAACAAATATAGTGCCATACGAAGATACCCAAACTAGCCCTAATTGACAAAATGAGGCTTCTCTACATGGCACTGCACTGTGCCCTGTTAACGTAGCCTAAACCCGTGTTTACGCTGGCACGTTACTGGGAGTTCTGGGTAAAGTTAGCTTTAGGACCAAAGCCCCCTCCATCTAGTTCTGACAACTGGAAGATTGGAGATAGCGCTCATGATATCTCTCCTGAATTATTGGTGCCAACTGTATCAGTCTTAAAGCCCCTACTCCTGGGATCGTACGATTGCTGAGAATCTCTACTCTCATTTAATAATAAAAAGGTAATTTCCATCAATGATGCAGAGGAAAGCTTGGAAGCATGACCAGAATATGTCCTAAAACCTCTCCTCTCCTGCCAAAAAATCCCTCAGAGGTAATAAAAGGAGCCTAAAAGGTATTATTTTTAATCTTCCAATATTTAAGCCAATGACATAATTCTCTGTGCTGCAGCATCTTATGATTTTTGAGCACTCAGAAGTATTAATAATGCAGTCTAAAACAGATATTTGTGAAAAGACAGAACTAAATAGCATAGGAGAGAGGCACATGAGGCCTTCAAAATAGCATAGCAGGGCTGGGAAGGGAGGCAGGGGTAATGGACACACATGCTCTATCAGTATGACTAAATAAAACAGGCCCTAGATGTTTCTCTGTTCAGAGGCCAAGCAGAACGAAATGGCTGGTGCCCATATACAGCAATTTGCTTTCCCCTAAAATAGGGTGTCTGCATTCAAATTGCCTACTGGGACTAGTCCCTGGCTAATGCCGGGGAACTATGGCACCATCCAGGAGAGTGCTAGTGACTGTCAGCTAAAACCATGCCAAGAAGCCTGTTGACAGTTGAACAACATAGATAGTCCCATACAAGTGCTCAAGCCCATGCCTAGAACCTTTTATTTACTAGTAAAATTTCCTGGTATAATAAGAAGGGAAAGGTACAGAGCTGCAGACTTGGGGAGCTGGGCAATGGCGTACATGCAGAAGCTCTGCCTCAGTGGCAGGCAAAGGGGCTGCAGGATGATGGAAAGGGTTAAGAGAAGCATGAAGTGAGAGAGAGTCTGGCAGGTGGGAAAAGGAAAGCATGGGAAGCCAAGAAAGCAACAAACTGTGCAACTCTCTTAACACTAAACTGGAATGACTTCCTGAACAGAAAAGCATTTAACTGCCCTCTTCTTTTTGCTATGAAGCATTACTACATTGCTTCAGTTTCCCAGGGCCACCTCTCTGTCTTAGCACTTGTAGAAGATTCCTGATAAATATCAGCCTTACTAAGCCAGGTTGACATATTACCTGGAAATAATTCCGTACCAAGTTTTAATTTAATCTTTTTAAGCCACATTGAAGAATCAAGCAAGATATTAACCAGCTGCTTTCAGGAGAAAAAAAAACCACAAAACCAAACACAATCACAAAAGAACTCATATAGAATAAAATTGTTGATTTAGGCTTAATTGGAGCAAATGGTGTTATAAAAAAAGGCACGTGTATATCATTTCTCAGACTGCTAAAATTCATGAGATGTATTGATGTCAAGTACAGTCTGTAGGATTTTACAATGGAGAAATATGTCCAAATAGAGGGTCCCAATCTATCTCCATTACATCTGACTTAGGTTTTCACTTCCTGAGAAAAATATTGCACATTAGGTACAAATACTCCAATCTGGAGGAAAATATGGATGTGAAACTATTAGGTAGGGTCATCTCACAACCTGAGGCCAAGTGTAGGATTTTTTTTTTTATAACCATAGGGCACAAACATAGAGATATCTAGTCACAGACATTTTTATTTAGTAGAACAAGTAAAGCAGAAAGCTCTAGCCTTTGAGACACAGGAGAAAGCAAAGAAGTTGATTGAGGTAACATAGTCAAAGCACCCAGACTCTGCCAGAAGCCTTGGACATCACCTGTTTTTAACTGTGAAGGCCAGAAGGTCAGATGCAAGTGGCAATAACTGCTTTCAGAAATTATAATAAGCAGTCAGCAGTACTTCTAACAGAACATGAGCCTGATTCTGGTGATCATGATGTGGAAATAATAAGAGGAAATTCTTTCGAGGTTTTGTGCAAGCATTGCTGCGGATTCTCCCAGTCACCACCTTTCTCACTGTTACGCATTAATTGATTGCTAATCTCTGTTTGGTGTCCCAGTTGCAGTGGGATCTGCTCCTACAAACTGACTCCTCTCAGAAGTCCCACTCCTCTCCCCTGAGGCAACTTCTGGAACCTACAGTAGACAATAGCTCACTGGTAATTTCTATAATGATGTGCCAGTGGTACTAAGATACTTGTCTTCTTGCTGGAAGCACTTGGATAACCTGTCAGTGTCTGTTATGTTACCATGTCATATCATATTTTATGTGATGCTGCCTACAGGGCTATATATATAGAGTTTCATGAGCCCCTTTCATGGGGGGTGTTTGGAGCAATAGTAATTTTTACAACTTCTGGAGAAATACAAAACATTTTTGGATTTAAAATAATAAAACTGACCTCAAACAGAGACTTTGCTGTTGGCCTGATGTTTGGTGCATCATGAAAAGGACAAGAAATGTGCCCGCTGTCCTTCACGGTAAACTATCACAAAAATCCAGCAGCCACATAAAATTGGATTCTGGCAGAGTGATCAACTCATTTGTACTCATATTTCCTGTCATTTGCCTTGTGATCTGCTTAGCAATGTCCTCTTGGTGAACCTGACATTGCATCCTAAATCTACAGGTTTTGTCTTCTGCAGCAGTATTACCACTCTGACATGCTGCAAACTCAACACTGGTGGTGAAAAGTACTCAAGAGAAAAATCATAGATTAACCAGTCAATATAAATTAGCACACAACTCAAGGAACTTAATTAATAGCAATGAGACTTCATCATAAAGGCAGTAAATTGAAGTAGAATCAATGTAATCAATTCTTCAAAGTAGGATTCAATACTCTACTACAATAGCAACTGCATCTTTCTTCCTGTTGTAGATGGACTATGTACAGAGAGAAAGAGAGAGGATGAGGAAGGAAGGAAGGAAGGAAGGAAGGAAGGAAGGAAGGAAGGAAGGAAGGAAGGAAGGAAGGAAGGAAGGAA
>JANHGN010019000.1:20342-72633 GCA_024605025.1 Megaceryle maxima | reverse complement strand
GAAGGAAGGAAGGAAGGAAGGAAGGAAGGAAGGAAGGAAGGAAGGAAGGAAGGAAGGAAGGAAGGAAGGAAAACAGATCTTGTTGGCTTTCTATTTTGATATATCTAGGTGATACATCTTGTTCAAGGAAAACTGAAATACCACTAAGGACCCAACAGGAATTACCAAATTTGAACTGCTTTCACACACAACATTATTACAGTTTAATCTGCTTTCACACCCAACACAAAATATCTAATTAGTATTATTTTACCCACATTTATAAGAAAGCTGCTCATTGTAATAACCTTAAGAGTTGAAGATAACCTAGAGTTCATTCAGGCTGCAAAATGCCTGTGAGGGTGACAGAGCCAAGGATGGAACCAAGGGGCTATAAATCCCAAATCCTTGCTCTGACAAATAGTTAACACTTCCCCTCAATCTGAAGAAGGATGGTTTTTCTGGGTTATGTTACCTTTTTGGGCCACATAATCTCTTAATGGCCAAGAACTTAGTTGCTCAAGCTGCAAGCAAATTAACAGGTTCCAGGATGGCACACTGCAGTGAAAAGTGAAAATTCAATATTAATTTGTCTGTGATAGCCTCCACCTCTGAAGAAAAATTATTATTTCAAATATGATTTTATTAAAAAAGCAACAAAAAAGACTCTTTTCTTAAATGCAGTTATAAAATGATTTTTACCACATCCTTCCGCATCTCCTTTTTTTATGGATCAGAATGACAGGAACCAGATGCTAAGCCAGAAAGGACATTGTTCCACCTGCAACATCTGGCTCTTTGGCAAGCCATATGGGAAGCTTCAAAGTTGCATCTCTGCCTCTCACATGGTAAGGCTGCTGGTTGATTGCTTTATCTTCCTGGATGTAATTTTCCTTTGATACACCTATAATTCTGAGGAACTGATGCATTTGTATCCATTTTGAATAAGGTTCTGTACAAATGCCACATTTGATCTCTAGGCAGATCCTTTTATTTCCTTTTATATGTTCTTTACTTTAATTCATGCACTAGCTTTACTGCTGCTCAGCTACATCGTGGCTGGTACTTGCACACACGCCACAGTCTTTTTTCCCTACATGAAGTTAAATATCCAGGCTCTCAGCCATGTAAAACCAAGTAGAAATTAAAATACTTTTCTTAGTATTTCTCCTTGCTGCAGTGAGGCATTTTTAGAGGAGAGGCAGCCTCCTGTTACTTGCTAACATTCCTGAATCATTCCTTTCCTTAGTTCTTCAGTCGTCTTCTTCTTCCAGATTTTTTCCAACTCTCTGTTTCTTGTGAGCATTAAATCAAGGAAGTTAAACATTAAAGTAACTTTCAGATGAATCAGGAAAAGCAAGACAACTCTAAGTTAAGACTAGGCACCACTGTCTTCAGAACCAGCTGGTCTAGTGAGGTAACAACCAATTTCAGCTGTTTCCAAGCACTTTGATGTTTAAGTATCAGAAAGCCCTTGTCCCTACAAAATAGGGAGATAAGCATGATAGTGGAGAACTGCACAAATCATGCATAGCACAACAGTGTTCTGGCTGGGCTCTCTAGAGGGTGCTGTGAAACATTCTGTTAATTAATAGGAAAGGAGTAATAATTCATTAGCATTCATTCATTTAGGATTTAAGTCCTGATTAGAAATGTATCCTGCCCTACAGCTATCAGTATCTTTTTTCTCCGTGAAGGAATCCGTAAAAGGGAACGTGGTTCCCACCTTCACTCTGCTATTCCCTTCCTCACCTGCATCAGTCACCAAACTGAAATTTATTTTCCTAATTACTTTATCCCTGCTCTGAGGTAGGTAACATGCAGCTCATCTTAATGTGGGATAAGGTGAAGTCTAAGAAAATAATTATTTTCTTAAAGAGACATATTTTTTCCGGTTCTCTACCTGGGGCCAACTGAAACCTCAGGGCAACATAACCCATGACAGAAGGGCAAGTCCTTAGTCCACAGAAAGCAATAAGACTTTTCAGGATGTGGTCCAGAAGTGCCTCATCTATTTGCTTTAAACACACTGGGTCAGGATCTGTCTCATGGCTGATGGACACAAACCTACGTCTTAGAAAGTAAATCCCCAGGGAGAGGGAACTGCAGCTTTGTCTCTGTCTTAAGTACCAAGCTCAAGGATAAAGGTATTGCAACCTACAAAGTCATGAAAAGTAAAATTAGTGGAGGTGAAACGAATGAGGATTGCATCAGTGTAACTGGCAGAAGCATGACCCACTGTGTTCAGCTTCACAAAAATCAGCAGGAGTAAAGGAAGCCATCATTTTTCTGGATTTACTTTATTTGAAAATATGGGCAGCTTTAATGATGATCTGAATTCTGATGATAATTCCATTCTGGGTCAGAAAAGTCTTATTTTCTCCAGCCTTTAGAAATTAGTTGACATGAAAGTTTCAAGGCATGGCTAGTACAGTCAGTAACACAGAAAGCTGCAAGCGCAGTCAAGTCCCAGTTCTCCTAGGTACTGTACAAACTCAAGGTCAGAGATGGTCTCTCATGCAAAGGACCAGCGATAAAATAAAAAAAAAAGACATACAGAAAGTGGCAATGGAAAGAGAAGCATAGAGGTGAAGTGACTTAATAAGGTTACACAGCAGAGCTAAGAGCAGAATACAACTCCACTCATGCCTTTTTAAGCACCCACTAGAAGAGGCCACAGACATCCTTCAGTGTTTCCAGGCAGATCCCCAGTATTTGTTACCCTTGATTGGATGCCTTCACTTGGTCTTTCTGAAAAAAAGTCCTTGGACTGTACTTCACAGTGTTGCCACAGTAGTTTACAATTTAGTAGTTTACAGTTTATAAAAATAAAGTAGTTTACAGCTACAAGTGAGTTTGAACTCATTTATTACTTTTATTTTACCCATTTTGCGTATTTATGTAGTTGGTTGTGTAGGAATATAAGCATATGTGTGGTCAGAATAATTTTTCCTGCAATCTGTACAGACCATCATTTACAGTCTATGTGACACCCATGGTCGATAATCTCTGTTATGAGGTCAGCCACAGACAGTTTGTGCAGAAAGCACTTCGTCAGTATTGTTTACTTGACTCAGAAATAAAATAAGAACCAAGTATGATCTGAGAGTGGTAGATTCCATGGAAGTCTACACATCCTTTTCTCTCTTAGCAGTGGAGGAGACAACCAGAGGTGCAACACCTTGAGCAAGGTGTACAGACTTACAGTAAAGAACTGAACTCCACTCACTTCACAGAACAGCATACAGTGAAAGGGAAAGCATGGGTGTCTGTGGTTCTTAAAATCTCATGGAAGAACTAAAGTCATGCTGATTGCAAGCCTACAAGTGAACAAATAAATGCTATTGATACATATGTATTAACATACTTTTGAGAAGCAGAGGGGAAGCACTCATAGCTCCAGTGGATGCTGGCAATCACAGAATCACTGGCTAAGTGTGGACTGGTGTAAGGTAATGCCCAGTCCTCACTGGCCCAGCTGCAGCAACTGCCTGTCTCCCAATCCTCCCACTTTTCTTTCTGTCCAAGGAAACCAGAGGACTACTTTTCTGACCACTCCAGAGGTACCAGTCACTTTTTTTGCTCAAATTGCCCAGCTAACCAGTGCAGTTAAGTCCAACTCTGAGATACTGTTACCACCCTTTACTTAGCTTGTTGGCACTTCTGCTCCAGACCAGAAGGAACTTTTCTGACCCAAAAAACACGCCTGATTTTCTAGCCTGCCCTAGAAGCAGGTACTCTTCTTCCAAACCTTGCCTCTCTCCCACTGGGTTCTACACACTTCTAGAAACTTTGAATCACCAGAAGAATATCACCAGGGAAATGGAGTGGCCATGGAGAAGAATCGCCATGTGCAGGTGATCCTCTTTGCTGCTGTGATCATTACCCGAGAGATTCATTAACTCTTTTAATAATGTCACCTACTATGTGGTGCTCTCTGATATCTTGAGGAAGGGTCACAAAGAACAACCCTAGGAGCTGGGAACCTAACTGGCACCAGTAAGATTAGATGGGACAGAAGATACAGCCAACAGAGATGAGAGAGATGTGGAAATCAGACAATCAAGATGGGTGCAGATTTCCTCCAGAGTCAAAAGTCTGAAGTTCCAGTGAAGCCTTCTGAGTCCTTCCCTCATGCTACCGGACTACACAGAAATAAAGATTTTAATTCAGACCTACCATGCCTTGCCAGCTTTACAGACACATCTTTCCACTTCTGCATTTTTAAGCTATGCAGCTACCAAGATAATTCTACAAGGTTGAACTTCATCTTCTGAATAAAGGATCTCATCTTGTGTCCAAAAATATTTAGTGTTTCTCTCCATATATACGATTTTATGATTTGTCCTTCTTCATTTACAGTAACATTGTAGTTCTTTAATGGTCAGAAGCCTAGGGCCTGATTTTCAAGTGTCAAGGACCATGAAAAAACCAATTCACTGTGAAGAGAACAAGATCTGTGTGTGTGCTCAGCACCTTTGAAAAGCAGGCTCTCTTGTGCTTAGCTATCAAAATGATTGGCACTGTGCATATCCCTAAACAGTGTGATCTATATAAAAGTATTCCTCCTTCAAAATCTTGTCATTAATTCTAAATCACATTCCTTCAAAACCCTGTCAAAAATATATTAAATTTCTACATAATCCAGTCCAGTTTCTCTGCAGAAGAACAGTTTAATTCACCCTGTTCAACCTGGTTAGGCTATTCATATTCTCCATTCAATCAGGCCAGCTCTATTTTTCATCACATCAGAACCAGAACAAACATCATTTTCCAGATATGGTCTCAGGACATTCACCTTTTAATGTCTCCACTCAAACTCTGCCGTTGATGCTTTTTCTTCTGCTCCACAGTCCTCTTACTACATTTGATATCATTTTCAAAGGATCTCTTTCTATGGTGCCCTGTGAGACTTTCCTCCACCGTCTCATGGAGTGCCTCAAAAGTGAATGGCCATTTGTCTTCTCTTCGGTCATTGTCCTTTATGTGTACATTTGTGAAATCAACAGCATTCTTTTTTATGAAGGCAGTGACACTGTTCTTTCATAAACCACTATTAATATTTCTTCTGTGTCTGTGGTCTTTCCCAGGAAAGATGGGATGACAGAACATGTCTGAACAATGGTCAGGGATTTCTCCCTATTTTTGTTGAGTGTGCTTACATCAGGCAGGCTTACATGTGCACACCTATCCACAAGCATAAGCATATGTATTTTTACAGCAAATTCAGTCCATCTAGTAGATGGAAATCAAAAGGGCTACACTGACTGCCCTGTGGCCCTTCTACCAAATACCCAGGAGAAAAAGTTGGCATTAACCTTCAATAAATGAATGGATTATATTGCATATAATAAGATGGTTAAATATAGGCACAGTCTATGAATTAAATATTGCCTAACTTTGCATGATGCTAATTTATTTCGGCATATCTTGATGACTGTGCTGTGGTTGCATCCTTCTGAATGCTTTCTAATTGTCCAGTGGTTTTCCTTTATAATCCATCTGCTGGCTACAGTAAAATATACAGTAATCCGCACCAACAGTAGATACCCATTTGCGCATACACACTGTATACTGGACATGTATTACATTTTCTGCAGTACAGGGAGACAGACCAACATATATGTTCACAAGGCCTCATTAATTTCAACAAAAATAACCCAAAATTCAGTTTATTGAACTGATTAGATATACCATCAGTGGAGTAACTGCCTGTGTATAATATGACTGTGAACTAAAGTCCTGTGCGCGTTTCCAAACAACAAAGGATTAATTAGCATTCCCCATACAGACACGTTACCTTATTTTTAGGAGTGAATCTCTGTATTTGGCCTTCTGTAAAATCTAGATGCCTTCATCAAGGTAAAAGCAACCTTTATTGGGTGCTTTTCAACAACAGAAGAATAATGAGCCGCAGCTCCAAAGGCAGTCTTATGTACAAAAGAGGTAACAACAGGTAGACAGCAAACACCAAGAGAGAGAACTTGTCCAAAGTCACAGCCATATGATGGGTATTCAGCTCCTGTAAGCTTCTGCTTGAAAGCAGAATGAGATGAACACCAGACAGGGGATGGGACAGCCATTGGTGGGAAGGCAGCTAAAGGAATCATTACGAATGAGAGAGGCTGGTTGAAGAGAGAGAATTCAAAGAAGAGCAATAAAGAGCTGTTATTTTCTTTTCTTTCCAACTCTGCAGGTTGCAGAATGCCCTGTGCCAAGACAGAAGGATGTGCTGAACCTGGCTGGGGTGCCATGAAAGGGCAGAGATGTCCCTATGTATATGTACAGGGCACAAGTTCACCAAGTGATGCTTAGCATTATGAGCACCTTGGTATGGACACAGCACAATCATTTATAGCACGGCCAGTACTATATGGCATATGACTTTGTCCTTACATGTTAATTTCAAATACAGGTGAACTGTTATTGCTATGCTCCTTTTAGCCAGAAAGGCTGTTTGATCCCTAAACATGCTTTTTACTCTCTTGCTCCCCTTAGAAGCCCATCTGTGCCTCAGAACTAATTCTTGAGTGAGACTTCCAAGGGTGCTTGCTCCCCTTTCCACTCCCAGAGCTTTTCGATACCTGTTCTTCTCCAAGTCAGAAAATGCACCTATGGAAAACAAGCCAACACTTTCACAAAAGACATTGTGCGTATCACTGATGTGAGGCTGATTGTTCTGCTAAGACATACATCAGCCTTCCCTGTGTTCTAAATAGACAGTCACCTGGAAGGAAGCCACAATATCAAGAAAAGAAAATATATTTACCACTGGTCACTGTTAGAGGACATAGTATCCAAGCCATTACAGCCTGTAAAACCTCCTGGACCAAACCAGGCACAACACACCTGTGTTTATCATCCTTCTTTCTATATTCATTTATGCAAATCCTTCTCAAGTTTCTCAAGTACCAGTATCAATGGCTTGATTCACGTAAATGAGGGCTGGAGAGGCCTTTGACCCTTTAAAATTTGTCTTTGGCACTATCATTTTTACCATGTTTTTCCTGTTATTTTCTTTCCAACTCAAAATATGGAATATTTTGTCACTTTAAATATGCAGGTAAGAAAATTAGACAGCTTTAGAACATGGAAATGTGCTTCTAAGCAAATGGCAAGCACCACCTCAAACATGCAGCCCTGAAAGATGTGCTCAGTAAACTAGTACAATTTTTATTTATTTTTTTTTTAATGAGGAGATGAGCTTCCCATTGCTCTCCCTTGTGTAAAGCTCATTATGTAAGCCAGTTTTACCAGTTCACCCCCATGTTTACCAAAACTGTATACTGAGAGCTCAGAGAAATAAAAGAAAATGCAGAAGTACATCAAATAATAAATATTGGAAATTATATGTTTAATTCATACATCAAATTACAAGATATTACTTGTACAAGTAGCCTGCAATGTCCTTAAAAATATTCTTTAACTGAGGAAAAGTTTTCTGACCTTTGGAGGAAATGCTTGCTTCTAGCTATGACTAAAAAGAGATTTCCTTCTTTCTCTGTTGTGTTAAGAATCTTTTCTTCTTATAAAGAAGGCACCACAGTGGTTTATAACTGTCATAAAAGCCTGCAATCCTTTTGAGGTTAAGCTACTCAGCTATTCAACTTTTACTACAGAAACTTTGAAATTCAAAAAGAAAAAATAATGTAAGTTTTTGAAGGACATGTGTTGCTGTAGGTGATCCTGTTAATTAAAAGTGATTGCCTGCTAGGAAATCATACTTTAAAAAGTTTCATGAATTTATTAGAACCCTGAAGGTATCTTTGTATGCACAGGGCTTTACATGCCATTTATGCAATTTTGTTTCAGATCTGTTTAAAGCTTCACTGACGCTCCCTGAGCAGGGAACAGCACTGCCAGCATTTGTATGTATTTTGGCTAATTGAATTATGTGAAAATACATACTAATGAAGCTTTACCAGTGACGTTTGCTGAGGATAGTTTAAGTCTCATTTTCTTCTTATTAGCAGTATCTTTCTATTGCAGATTCATCTTTTTGAAAAGCACAGATTCCTAGAGGTTTTTGTGCAGAAACTAAGTTCCTTTTTTTTGGCAGTGATATTCAGAAAGCAGCTATGTGAATGTATATGTGAATGTATGTCAGCAGACATACAGATTTGAATAGAGGTGAAAAGAAGACAAACAGTAAACTATGATTTGAGATTACAATATACTAGTTTGTTATTAGCAGTGAACAATGAAGGAATTAGCAAAACTAACGAACATCTATCATAACAATTTATTTTTCCTGGTACTAGATTTACAGATTGTATTTTAATTGCTCATTATTTAATTATCC
This sequence comes from Megaceryle maxima, assembly GCA_024605025.1. Classification (NCBI taxonomy): domain Eukaryota; kingdom Metazoa; phylum Chordata; class Aves; order Coraciiformes; family Cerylidae; genus Megaceryle; species Megaceryle maxima. Next base: position 64,352 of record JANHGN010019000.1, on the reverse strand, counting down.
ATTTCTGCACAAATCCATCTGGCAATATTCTTATACACACTTTTCCTCAGCAATGCTTTGCTACCCCTTGACAATGGTGTTTGAGGCATAAATGATTTGAGACAGAAAGGTTGTTTATTGTGTGGGGGTTTTTTAACCAGAACCATGGGAAATATCAAAGCTGATGTATATGAATCTATTACACTTGAGATGGGTGGGGAACCAAATCCCTACGCTGACCAACTGACTGCAGGAATCTCAAGTTTGTCACTACTTGACAAAAGCAATCAGCTAATTGCCTAATAAAAATTGCGATCAGGTATTTGCTGCTCACATCTTCTTTTTCAGGTCACAGGCATTAGAAAACTCTTTTTTTCTTTTCTGTCACGTCATTTTTGTACTTCATAGTGTATTGCATAAACTAACCCAATATGTAGGCAAGCACCCTGCCTTGGTGTAATATCAAATATTGAAATGTTAAAAGGGAAAAAAAAAATCCTCCGTGACTCTTACCAGCCAAAACAAAAAAAAGAGATGAGGAAAAGTAACAGGAGATTTATGAAAGTTCACCGTACACTTTGATGAATGTGTGGGCAGGTAGTTTTGCACATGCTTTGGAATATGTTGCCTGTTACAGACAAATTTATGCATCCCAGGATTGACTTGGATTGATCAGTGTCAAGGAGCTGTTGAGGCTTGATTGAGCACTCAGTAACCTTAGAGCTCAACTGGAGCCGCTGCGCTCTCTTTTGCTGAGCTTTTCCAGATTGACATAATTTTAAATCACATCCCAGTGTAGCTATAGACAATGGGCATGATTTCAGAAAAAAAAAAAAAAAAAGTATATTAATAGCAAGCAGGGGAAACTGTCATTTGGTATAATTCAATCCTCTTTTTTAACTCTAGAGCTCTTCTATATTACTGTTTCTTTGTTTTTTAAAGACTCAAATTTACTTTTTTCAAGCTGGGCTTCCCAGGCTATTTATGAAATTTAATGGCAGCACCTTTAGAAACTTAAATATTTAGGGTTTGCATGTGAGTGTGCATGTGCACACGCTTCAGAGTCAAAGTTACAAGCTTGAGAGTTCTGTCTATATTTTACCTTTTTAAAGACTGAATTTGCATTTATCTGATATCTCTACCAGATGCAGCATGGACAGTTTGTTATGTAATGCATGAATATGAGATGGATGCATTTGTGAATAACAAAGCCAAGAGTTAATACTTTAGAGGGGGATATAAAGTACAGCAAGAAAAGCAAATATGCAATTTTTATCAGTCTCCCACTAATACCAGTACTGTTGATCTAGACTATAATGTCTTTGAGAATTAAATAAATGTGTCAGTTCATCTGAATGACTGAGGGAATAATGTATTAATGTGCATTTGATGTGCACATTTACGAACAAGTATCTGCCAAGCCCAGTAAAAAAACCTCTCTTCTACAGAGACTCTCCTTTTTTTCAGAAACTATACTTCTTGGGGCATTAGAAACAAAAAGGGCTTTTCCCTCAAGCTGCTATAGTCCCTCTTCACCCTCCAAAGTAATCAGATAAACATTATTGACATGTCAGCAAATTCATCATTAAATAATCTCTAACTTCCATCACTATAATAGCAAGGTGTTTCAGAAAACTTAAATGAAAGAAGCCTGAAGGTTAGGGGGAAGAAGACTTTGTTCAGTCATGCAAGACATGCACATAATGTGGAAGAAAGCATCTGAAAAGACCCTGAGCCTTTTGAAAAATCTGTAGCTTCTGACCAACATAAAAGAAGCATATTTTGCATTTTGTCTTATTTATCTGTCATGTCTTTCTGCTCAGTGCTAATGTCTTGTAGCTGCTTCGGCAGCAGGAGTCACGGCCAGTTCTACTACAAGTTCTCTGCCACCAGTACACACTCAAATACTCACCAGCTGTTTTGCTCTGAAAAGAAAAAAAAAAGACAACCTGGTGTTGTTACCAAATGCCAAGACCCTAGTTGAGATGCAGACAATGTCTCCAGGCTCCCATTATGTCGCTTCAGCCCTGAGCTCTGAAGAGTATCGATAAGGGGCACAAAATAAAACAGGGAAATCAAGAGACGCTGAGTAATAGACCTTAGAATCTTTGTTATTGTTAGATTTACAAATAACACAGACTGGTTTGGGTAGAGAAGGGAAATCAGTCTGCAGTTCAGCACTGGCCTCGATACAATATCATTTCTCATATGTGGGAAAAAGCATATTTGAACACTGAGAGTCATCCTGGTACAATGAAAGTGAATAAATCATGGCTGCTGGATTGAAGGGTCAGCCTCTCCATACCCATGTAAAAAGGTTAGCAGTGTTCCTGCTAACATAAAACTTATCCACCTGAATGCATAGCATATTACATGTGCAACAAAAGAGAACAGTTTTGTGTCCTGAGTATTTTCCATCTTGCAAGATCCTCTTTGCTTTGTATCAGGCATTTTTCATCTCTCTTTATATTTTGCCTGCAGCCAGTAAAATCTCATGCTTTTGAAGCTAAATGAAGATTTACATAGAAATTCTGGATTTTGAACAAAAAGAAACTCCAGAAGCTGAAAGCCTGTTTTGTGTGAATGTCAGCTTGTGTGAGTTTGCATGCAATTGTTCAGCCTTCTAGAAAGAATCTATAGTTACTTGCTCTTAAAAATGTCTCCAAACCCAAAACATTTTTTAAAAAAGGATACTACGCTTTACTAAAAACCAAAAAGATTTCACCCAAAATGCTCATAATTGAAACCCTTTCCTGAAAGAGATGTCTGGCACTCATCCAGCTGCGAGGCTTGCCAATCTTTGTCCCTGGGTACTGTCTGTCTCTGAGGGATGTCTAGGACTGCTGCGCCTTTTCCTAAGTCCTTGCTACATCACTGGCCTTTACCCATTCCAAGAAAACTGTGGTGGCATGGTAGTCCCACCTCCCTGTCCCACTGAGAGCAACAGGCTTCAAAATGCAAAATAACTGGAATAATCACAAGGTCAGTTTAGGGCGTTTTTAGATGGGTTGTAAACTTGGACAAAATTATGTTGCTTAGTTCAGATCAAATTTTCAGGATCTCTGTACAAAAAATGAAAGCTAAAAATAATGTATTCAAGGAAACACTGTGGTTTTGCCATCTTTGCATGTCTCTGTAAATACATGGGCTTATTGTGCCACTGCTGAACCTGGAACTCAGTCTTCCAAACACATCCTTGGCTTCAGGTAAGGTTGTTATCTGCCTGCTTTCCAATCACACTGCCCAGTTTGGCCCACACATAGACTGATCTGTGCCTGCACAGCAGTCCTTTGTCTGAAGTGACTTGGGTTTTGTATTTCCAAGGTAGCAATCCTAGACAGAACAATAAATACTCTTTTCTGGCAACGGGTTTCTCCTTAAGATGGCAGCTTGTGTCCCGTTATTTTTAAGGTAGTCCACTGAAGCAGGCTCTTGCTTTGAGGCAAAACCACAAGGAAGCCATCTCTATATACGGTTCCTGGGTAAAACTCATCACGATTTCTCATCAGGCTGGTATTACAGTACAGATTTAATCCTTTCCCAAAAGATCCACCTTTCTTGAGCCTCAGTTCCAAACATTAAAGTAAAGGCTGGGTCATCCAGAATTCAAAAGACAAAAAAAAAAAAAAAAAAAAGCAGCCATTGCAGCTTGCAGTCCTGATATAACAGCCTCCCCAGCCTCTGGGGAATCAGGTAACAATGGGGTTTGATAATACTGCCGGAGTTTATTTGAGGGATGTTGACAAGCCTAATTGCTTGGCAGCTCGAGCAGCTGTAGGGCCCCTGGCTGGTCTGATGGGGGGGCATTAACTCTTGGCTTGCCTGTTGGGCTCCTCATCACAGCTGAAACACTGCCTGAGAGGGCTACTGTGACACGGAGCAGTGAGAAACACTCCTGGAAAGCATCTGAGTCCAAAATATGGGAAGTGACTAAGAAAGATACTGAGAGGATGTACCAGTACTAGAAGAATGAATAATGGATTTTAAACGGATAGCAGGTCTAAAAGTGGGCTTTCTGCGTGACTTCTCTGCACATTGAAAGTAACGTGCAGCAGTGTCAGTTCTTGCCATAGAAGCTTTTTCCTGTGTTATCCAGATAGCTAGTTCCCTGAAAAGAAAGACCAACCAAGGCAAAAAAAGCCATGACAAATCATTTCTCTATCAGAGACAACGAGTCAACTTCCCTCAGCAGTCTCTCCATCATTTATTTTCACTTTTCACTGAACTTTGATTTTTAAAGCAAATGGGAAGAATGTATTTAATATTCTACTTGAGAAACAGAAGTGAATGGGGAAACGTACCCCAACACCAGCATTGCTGACTGTGATATAAAACACTGCAGATGTTAGAATCCATATAATTTCCACTTTGTGTTCTACCCTAGTGGAAATGGGTCATTTGCAAGTCTAGCAGCAGGTATATTGCTGTAACATGGCAGGGTAAAGTTGCTGTGGGAGTTTCAACTGTGCATTTCCAGATTATTTTAGTGAAAGTCAAGTCTCCATTTTGCATTATAGCAGCGGTTTTGCAAACAATGTAGTTATCTGATGTGGAAAATAAAACACACAATTGTACAATTGTTTTGGAACACAGTAAAACTGCAATTCTCATTATGCAGTGACCATTTAATACAGAAATCCCTAAATTATGTCTCAAAATTTTGGATTACTGCTTGGCAGTTCACCACTTCATGGCTTGTGCTAGCAGAAGTCTGAATAGCTAGAATTTTAGTGGAAACCAAGAAACCTGCAACTCTTCACCATCACTGCCAAAAGGTCTGCATGGTGCTAGCCACACTGTCTTGCTTTTTCTCAATTCTGTCTCAGTTGGGAAACAATCCTTAAAATTTGGCATGCAAGGGCAGCTCTAAGTCAGCCCACTTGGCACAACCATCCCAGGCCCAAAGGATTTCCAGGATTACTTTTTCAGAGAGAGCCCAGCTGTGGCACACAGTGTTATGACTTCTCCCCGCCATGTACACTTTTCTACCTGGCCCAAAATACGTCATCTTCCAGTAAGTGTTGAAAGGAAACATATTCCTTCCATTAATTAATAATCTTTCTGATTTTATTTAAGCATTTAGGATAGCGTTTCGAGCCCATTCCTACAATACTTTTTCATGAAATCAGCAATTTCAAGTCTGTAGCACCTGCCTGTTCTGTACAGAAGAAGTATTTTGGTTTAATTCTTTTTACTGATAATGGGCCTTCAGTGCAAGGGCTTCTAACATATGAGCTGTAAACCCTAAGCGATCTGTGAGCTCTTCTAATGAATACCTAAAACTATCAAGTATCTTGCAAATAGTTCTATATTCTAAGTATCTAAACATTCACTAGAAAAATGTTCGAGGGTTACAAATCAGAAAGAGTTGAGAGCTACTGCCTTAGTATATTCTTTCTGGGAATGCAATTCAGATATGCTTCATGAAAAGATGACTCCCTGAGCTCTGAGATCACTCAAAGCTGCCCTTGCACAACTCGTGATTTCTTTGTGTTTGTCATTTGGCTTGATTCAGTGAATCCCACACAGTGCATCATTTCTGATAGGAACGGCCAGAAGTGTTTATATATCAATCCACACCGTCTGCTATTCAGGGATTATTTTGGCCACAACTCTTTGGTGCAGACCTTTGGATTTTTCCTTTTGTCATTTGCAATGGTGACTTCTATTTTCTTGGCAATGGATAAACTCTGAATATGACAGGGCTATTTTTAGTTGTACAGCAGCCCATTAAAAACAAAGAAACAATTTCTAGTACCTATATAGAAGCTAATGTATAGGAGGAGACAAGATTTTTGATAGCTGGTAAACTCAAGTTGCTTTTACAGGCTATCACAGCTGGCAAACTAATTGCTTGTTTTGCACTGAATAAAGTGAAAAATACCTTCCTATCTGTTTTAAATAGTCTCTCATTTCACCACTTCTATCAGAGAATACTTTGTCTTTGTTTACTTGGTATCTTGTCCTCTTAAAGTGCTGAGAGGACTGATAAAAGCTAATCAGTTCCAGCATTTAAGATACAGTAAATGACGCTATTACCATCTGTGTATTAATGTATATCAAGGTGACTAATTTTATTTCCTTACAGCTCAGTGAAAAAGAGCACAGTAAGGTAAAAGAGGCACTGGATTCCCAGTAAGTATTTTCTCCTGCATCAATATTTTTCTTTCACCTGGGACAGTCTTACTTTTGATTAATTTTTTTTGAATGCTGCATTTAATTAAAGGCAACCCTACAACATAAACCACCCAAAATGGCATTTACACCAAGATAGCGCAAGGCCACAAAACTCAATCTGCCATCAGTGTCCATGTGATTTCTAGTGCATAGTAAAAGCATACAGTGCTATGTGGTCCTCACAGTGCACATTAAAAGTAATGCCAGCTTACTTCTATTCCCTTTGACCAAAACCAGTTTTGATCCTAAGTAGCACCTTAAGGACAAATAACTGCTTGAAACATTGCCAGGTAAACACTTTGAGGCAGCACTAATTTGAAACACCAGAGATCTGCTCAAAAATATCCTGAACACCTGTATAGAAATCCTGCACCTGGCCCCTTCTCCTTATGTGGCTCAGAGTCAGTTATTTGCAATGCTGTGTCAGTTGACCCATCCCAGAAGATGGGGACAGCTACAGCAACTCCTGCAACAGCCAGGGCTTACTTTAGCCTTTGTCTGCTGGTGCTTATGAAGTACCTTAAAAGCACATAGGCGAAGAAGTGGGATTTTATTATCATTAACTCACCCATTCGCCTTGAAAATCCTATTGCCATTCCTTGTATCTTCAGTGAAATGGTGGGAGGTAAGGGGCTTCTGAGGGACACTCTGACTGCAGTCACCACATAAGAGCATGAACTCCTTCCAAAGCAGGACAGCCCATAAGTTTTCCTTTGCAACTATGGGGAAAGGGAGAGCATAAGGGGACACTGAGTGGTCAGGTGAGCTCCATGATCTGCCTGCAATCTCCCCCACTTCCCATCTCTCCCAAGGCAGTGTGAAAAGCTGCTTACATGCTTCGGCACAGGGAGCTTGCTCCCAATGATTCGCCACCGGCTCACCTCTGGCCGACGTTCCAGCGGCATCCCCACGAGCACAAACACTCGCTCTAACTAAACACACCGGGGCCTGCATGTACCACTGAAAGAAAGAACTTTCCAACAAAACGAAACACACAAAAAAACCCCAACCCAAAATCGGGAATATCACAGAAGAAGGGCGCTGGACCCCCCCTGCTCCGCTGGCACACACGGCCATGCCGACCCTAAGCTGAGAGTTCCGCAGCCGCCCCTTCGGTGCCGGACATGGTTCTTCAGGCGGCTCCCGCGGTCTTTGCCAGAGGTGGGGCCTTCCCTAGCCAGGCCAGGCCGGCTCCTCGGCCCTGCTCGGCGGCCCTCAGAAATAATTCGTGCCGTATCCAGCAGATGTCAGCAAGTGATAATGAAACAGCGGCCAAGCCTCGCAAGAGAGCGCGAATTTGGGGTTGCCCGCACCTGGTGTGGGCAGAGGCCTTTGGGGTGCCCGCGCATAGACACGGCCGGAGAACGGCGCTCCGCTCCCCCAGAATTCTCCCTGCGAGAGGCCCTGCGCCTGCGGCTGCTGGGGGCCCGAAATGTGTCATGGGGCCACCGGGTGCTGGGTGGGTCGGGCAGCCACTGAAGGGGGTGAATAGCGGTATGTGCTCCCACCGGTGGCATCACAATCCAGTGGCAAAATAGCATCACGGTAATCTGCTTGTTAACAGTGCTTATATCAGTATAGCATACTTTTATATAGGTTTACATTTTAATATGGCCACAGCCAGAAGTAGAAATGAGAACACATTCAGCTGAATAACATACTGATCTTCTGCAAAACAGCAAATTTATCTGCCGACATTTTTCAGAAACACTACTTAATGTAAGCAGCAAGTTTCATATCAGGTCTTTTTATCAGCTGCTGGGTCTAAGGGTAGTTTATTTCTTCCTGTGGTTTTAGTGGCTCAGGTAATAAATGTAAGCAGGATATCAGACCAACATCCTCCGAGGTATTTGCTGATTGCTAACTCTGGCCTTGATAAGGGTGAAGTAACCAATCTGAATTCTTTTTGTACTTCTAGATGAGCAACTCATCTCCTTATCAAGGAAACTGAAGCCACTGAGCATTGGCAAGGCATGTGGAAAATTGCTGTGTGTTTGCTAGAATTTTGAAGTAAAGCCTTGCAACTAAGCTTGGAGTAATTGGTGTTTGCACTGAGCTCCTCAGGCCTCCTCAGGACAGCAGTATAAAATCCAGTGTCCTGGACCTGTAGCTGAAGTTTCAAGTGAACTGCTGAATGCTGGAGGCAGCCAGGTCAGCACGTACCAAGAGGCAGTGGTGGGTTTAAGTCTTCTTTGCAGCTCTTCAGAAAAAAATATCTACTTTTCTTACTTGGGGCCACACAAAATGTTGTCATTAATTTTATAGAAGGACTGGAAATCATCTAATTAAAGCAACTAGATTACGGAAGCATTTGATTAAAAAGCAATGAAAGAAACTTGTTAATAGAAATAAAAAGCATTCAAGTGGCATCATATGAGGGTCTGGTCTTGCACCTTCACAATTGCCTAACTTGTTTTCTTCATATTGGGCTTTCTTTTCAAATCTCAACTATCCACAAAGAAATCTTTCTCACGTAGCTCAACCCTCTGATTTCACTATGTCTGTCTGTGTGAGCTGGATAACTTACATTTTTTGGCCCCAGTTTGAAACTCCTTGTTTCAGGTGGTTTGGAATTATCTGAGCCTGAAAATAGATTGGAACTTAGGCAGAAAAATATGGTATTTTTCATACGAGTATGCCAAAGGCTTTGCCAGTTCTGCCCCAGCTGTCTCAATTGTCACCAAGCACAGAAAATACCAGCCCCAGAGGAATTGCTCCTTGACATTTATGGGCTGCTAAAGTGAGGTGAGACCAAGCCCTTCTGTCCTGGTCCTCTCAGGGAGTTATCCAGGCAGGCAGCACTTCATCTGTGTTTAAACCAATGAAGAAGGTGAATGTGGATGAGAATATGAAACCTGAACGTTGAAATTCATCAGTGCAAATTCTAGATGATGTCAGGAAGCTACAGGAAATTCCCTACTGTAAACCTATGTATGGAAGGAATACGGGGAAAATGGCCAATGTGGCCAAAGTGGCTGGAGATCATCTAGCAATACCTGTTGCACAGGGTTTAAGTCCACTTGGACAGACAAGAGAGTGTAAAACACAGGCCAGGTTAAAGAAGCTCCAAAAAGATCTATAATTTCAGGAGTAAAATACATAAAAGCATTGCTGAATAAAATTCATAAAATCAAAGTTCTAAATCAATAAAATTATGTTTAAAGACCAACTCATGGTATTTTAAATCTTAACTATTAATTAGGGTAGCTAATTCTTCAGGCTTCCACATGCCCATGGTGCACAAATGAAAAATAACCCAAAGTCAGCAGACAGCACTAAAATTAATATTGACTTCAATAAAAAATAAGGCAGAGCAGGATCCCAGGGAGGCTGTTACATAATGTGGTATTTTCTTTTATGCTAAATTGCTATTGCTACAATAACCCCAAGAAAACACCAAATCAAGGATGTTTGCACAGGTGCAGCTGTGTTTGTTATTGCAGGGTCGTTCCTGAGGGCGAGTGGATACAGGTGCTGGGAACCAGCAGAACCTGACAGCTGCAACATGGCTCCCTGTCACCTGGCCCCCTCGCCCCCTGCCCCTTACTTTCCTCTGAAAATATGTCTCTGATGTTGGACTATTTATTGCAAAATTTAGCAAAGGGGGCTGTAATTTGAGGGGCTTACTGGTGCCAGTGTGAGTTTTTCCATAGGGATTCCATAGGATTCTTAGGTCCTTATTTGCCTGTCCAGCTTATTTGCTGTAAACTTAAACATGTACGTGCAGGATTAAAGCAGGTGTTTTGACTGAGTAGCTGAATAGAGTGGCATTTAAATGTGTGCTTAAATGATTAGTGGAATGGAGGCCTCAGTTTCTTCTTAGCATGAAGGAAGAATCAACAAATGACACAAGAAGTTAGTCATGGAGTTCAGAGAATTACCTTCCCCTCCCTGAAAGGAAATTCAGAAAAGAGGAAGGTAAGAGGAAAAAAAAAAAAGAAGACAAATAAATCTAAAACTCTCCTCTAGCACTTCATTTTAACAGAAAATGTTCCTGGTTTCCAGAAGGGTTTAATCTGTTTTCCAGTATCCACCAGAATAACAACCTTTTCTCAAAACACCAGCACAGATGCAATGTCAGATGTGGTGTTCTGAGAGAGCAGGAAACAACATTTGCAGTCCAGCAGGAAGAAGGTCAGATCATCTTGCCCCTCTTTTGCTTGGAAAACTCAACACCACTATAAGAACTCTGCTTGGATATGAAAGTTTTCCTTGTCCCCTGGCTGCTCTTCTCTCAGCATATAGAGATGGAGCTACCTTAACCACCAAAGCTGAGCCCAATAAATGTGATACTGCAGAATGTCCATTATATTCTTTCTATACATTTCATTCTTGGCAATCTCCCTGTCTTTTGGCTTAAATATCATGTTCTTCCTCCTTTAATTACAGGTATAACCCCAAACTGTAAGTTATTTTCTCTAGCTCAGAATGTATCAGATATTTTAATTTTTCTTGGTGGGATGTTTGACACCAGGAGGAAAAGCATCACAGTTCTCCAAAGGCACCATTCACCTTTTTACAGTTCTTTCTAACTTACTATTCTCTATTCACACTATTTAAGTTTTCCACTGTTCCTTTCTTTGTGTTGTCAGATTTCTCTTTTGATGACTGAATTAACTGTAATGGAAAGTTATTTCAGCTGTTTTCATCACTTTTGCTCATTTTTGGTTTTTTTCCAGATAAAACAAAAGTACCTCTCAGCTGCTGATACACAGTTCCCAACAGCCTGTTACATCCAGCAGAGCGGGCATTTTGACAATATCCCTTCACTCATGGAAACAGAGTCAGCCATGGGTTTCTTCAAATTTTTCTAAGGATTCCTACAAGTCCATTATCACTTCTATCCTTCTCACCTCCTTCTAACCACACTGGAGTCATCCTGGTCTCAAACCACAGTTCAGGAAGGTGAGCACAAGTCCTTCAAGAATCCTGATGCACCATTTGAGTGCTGAGGGCAAATAATGTGTCATTAAGGCATGACATATTTTATGACTGAAAGCAAATTTTAGTGGGAATCCTCTAGAAACATGAACACCAAGGGGCTGGCTTGGATGCAGTCCTGTCTTCCATCAGGCATTACATGTTTCTACCAAATGGATGGGAGTTGCAATTTCAATATAGTGGAGTTGCTATTTCAGTCTTGATACTGCACACTCCTCTTAGATTTTGCTTGTTCTATGCAATTCAAATATCTTTTGGGCTGTATTTTAGGCAGTAGTACAGTTTCAACATATACTAAAACATACAGAAAAACTAGGCTATGCAATACCTGGGATCCAACTGCAAGGGAAGGCTTGAGGAATCGTGGTATTTAATAGGAAGGTGAAATTTCCAGAGAACTGGCAGTGTGGCCAGACTGAAGCAGGCTCAGAGATGAAAGATGTCAACAGTCTGAGACACTGAGGTTTGTATCATAAGCCTGAGATAAATGGGAATTTACCTAAAGGTCTGAAGAAAAAACAACTTACTCCTTAAAGCAAATCTGTCTGTACTCTCTCTTCAAGCCTAGTGAATTCTGTGATTCCTGAACAACTATTTTACCTGTGTTTAGAGAAAAAAAAAAAAAAAAAAAAATTCCTTATACTGTTTCTTATAAGAAATTAACATTTCAAATTTTGGAAAAAAAAAAAAGACAGCTTTTCTATGATTTTAGTGTTTGCACAATCTCAGATAACTTTAAAATTATCGAAGTTGTAGTGAGGAAAAAAAAAAAAATAGCTACATCAGGCCATTACCATGCAACTGTCTAAAGATTAAAAATGAAGGTAGAACATATCCATAAAAATGGAAAAATATGGGTTATGGACTCATTCTTGTAGAGGATACTCTCAGCTTCTACAAATTTCATTAAAGGCAAGATTGTGATACTCTTACCCAGGTCAAGTGATGTCTTAATACTTCATTCCAATGGGATAACTCAAAAGAATTAGGTATTATTCAACTTGAGAAAGGTATCACAATCTAACCTTAAAAGTTGAGTGTTCTTAATGCACAATAGCACCAGGCTCATTGTGAAGAAAATTAATGTTGGACTTCTGAGGTGAATAATATTTTTTTTTCCATAAATGATATTTTCTATCAAAAAAATAATTTCAGAAATTGTTTCACTTACATGCTAAATCCTCTGAGAGGAGGGGACAATAGCTCCAGTTTCACTGCCTAAGTGTCTGTTCCATTTAAAGGATATTAGCTAGCCAAATGAAAAATGCATGAATCAGTCAGCAACAAGGACCTTGATCTCCAAATGAGACAATGCTGAGCTTTGAGATTTATAGTCTTGCTTCCACAATTCCACTATTTGGAGGAACAACAATAACAATGGGAGATGACATCAGAATAGTGAGTGTTCTTCTTTTCCTTTCTTTTCCTGTTGATCACAAGATGCTGACTTCTGTGTCATTCACCCCTGTCAAATGAGTAAATGTTCAGTGCTTTAAAGCATTATTGCATGCATGCTCAGCTCAAAATAAAATGAGAATGTCTTGAATGGATGGGTATTATTGCTGCTTGCATTTTGCACTTCTAATAATTTGTCCACAGAGCAATTACCTGTTGCTTACTTTTCTCCTGTATTTCTTCCACAGGCAGTGATTTTTACACAGAAAACGTATTGTTGGGAGTCACACTGCACTGACATAAAACAGATGAGGATTTCATTCTAACCACTCATGATTCTTGTTTTCCATTTCCCTGGACAACTGCAGAAAATGTAACAAAGTTCCCCCTTAACTTTATTACATTAACTTTATGATATCTACAGTTGGTGAAGTTCCTTCAGACATTATCTGCCTGTCAAGACCTACCTAACAGTCTTAAACTCTTCTGCCATACTACCAAAAGTGAGAGAAGGAAATGAGGGAATAAATTTACTGGAGGAGGCAAGAGGGACTCACAGTAATGCTGGATCAACATGGGGACACTCTCACATAATGTGATATGCTTGTGACCATACAGCTGTGGCATGTCCTTCCCCATTCAGGTTGGAGTTGTGCATTTTACTAGTGGGATATAAATCCTATTTCAACCTGATTGCACTAAGTATGTGGAGATCCAGAAGAGCATAAGTGGGGCCTTTTCTAGAGTCCGGGTCCAGACTAACCTCTGGATTAAAAAAACCCTGGAGCTCTTATGCCACCCTGAACATCATCAAAACACTCTGGTTAAATGTATTTAGAGAGATTAGTAGAGACAGATAAAGACTGAATGGAAATACTAAGAGGATAATATGATCAACATATAGCTTATTAGGAGCCATTTAGCCATTAGATAGCAGTTAGACTTGATGATCTTAAAGGTCTTTTCGAACCATAGTGATTCTGTGATTTATAACTCTAGTTCTGCTACTCCTTTTAGCATACAGCCAGATATATATATATATATACATTTCTAGTAGGAGAAATAGGCAAAAGTAGTTTATTGTGAAAATATGCATACATTGGAAAATGGCATCGAAGACCAGATGCAAATCCAGCCCTAAAGTCTCTCCAGACTAGGAAATACTCCAGTTTAGGCTTTCTTTTGTGCCTTAACCTGCATGAACACCTACTCTCTGGGGCTGTATTCCTTTTGCAAACATCACAGCGTAGCTCAGCCAGGGAGGCAGGCAGGAAGGGTGAAGCATATGTGATAGGGATACTCTTGCTCCCTTACTTCAGCAAGTACAGGTTTTCCAAACTCTTGATATAATCTTAAAGCACATCAAGATAATGAGCTACACCTCTTTCCCTGATGAGATGTTCCTTATTTGGGATGACAGTGTTTAATACAGAATATATCAAGTTAGGGAGGTAAGGAAGAATTAAATTACTTGAAACCTCCTCACATTTCAGGAGTGTCTCAGTAACGGGTTATCCGCAGTGAAAATGCCATCCAGAAGGAAGCCATAGCTCTGTATGTGAATAAATTCCAGGGTTAAACTGCAAAAGCAACAATATCATTGGCATAGAATCCCTTCTTGGCAGCTTTGTACAACCTTATGCAAACAAATCTAAACAGAATATAACTTACTTATTCCACTAGCACGAAGAAAACACCTCCAAAGAAATATGCTTGCAGATAACAAAGCATTTTCTGTATTTGGGTGCCATATCCAGTAACAGGAGCAAAAAATACACATAAATGTTAGACCAGAGATAAATGTTAGACCATAGATAAATGTAGTAATAGACCTATTGATAAATCCATTACTTCTGTGCTACTAGTTGACACGTTGTGGGGAAAAAAGTCAAATCTCCGATTACTGAGCTGCAATAGTGGTGTTGTTTATAACCATGAATGTATCGTGCTATCTGCTCTGTGCTCTTTGGAGAATGATCCAGTGTGTGGCAGACAGAATATCATGCAGTAAGAAGTCTGCATCTCCTAGCAGGAACATCATTTAAACCAAGACTGATTTCTCCCACAGATTATTTAAACATATATTTTAATGACCTTTCAGTCTGAGTATTTAAAATATATTACATTTGCATTTGCTTTCCTGGAAAAACTTGTGTTTACCCTGTCAGAATACACTGTACACCTACGATGAAGACTCGGAGGAGAAAGCAACTGTCTTCCATATTTCTGAACCAGTGCAAGAGCCACTGGAGTCAATACAGGAATTCCTCTTTGGTTTTGGTGAGTTTAAGATTAGACCACATAAAGCACAGTATTTGTTGTTTAAATGGTCTAATGGAAAAATGGACATGGGAAAATTCTGAAAATATGTCAGCTAAGAAACTGTCTTGCTTGGAAAAGTATTAGATTTAGTAATATTTTTTTAAAAGTCAGAGATTGTCCATTTTGCATACTTTGAATAAGTTATTATTTATTAACATTACTGGGGATGCTTGCTTAACAAGAAATTCTTATGTTTTCAGAGTTCACTTGCTCCTACTGCTTATAGGAGCAGTTTGCTGAGACCAGCAGTCCTCCAGCTTTTCAGGTCACTTATTTCAGACAAACCAACCTTTCCCTGTCTGGCTACTGCTGTTGTCCTGAGTGATGTGGCCATATAGAAGGCACTTCAGTGTAGGACATCATGGCATTGTCTGGTGGTGGTTAGCTGATGACTCAGTGCTATTTCTAGGAAAAGCAAGTGACAGACAAACCCACCTGTGTATCTCATACATACCCAGGTGAATCATGTTTTGCAGAGAGAGTTAGGGATAAGGGAAGGAATCTGCACACAAGCTCAACATGAACCTGTAAACTTAGAGAAAAAGATCCCCGTGAATTATGGCCTTGAGGAATTTGAAGGTTTGTGAAGCTTCAGGAAGAAAACCACAATCCAATGTGAGGTGAAATGGTAAAGGTAAGCACAAGCTACAGTTTCCGTTTTGTGGGAAATTCTACCTTTTTGAAAGTGTTTTCCCTATTCTGAAACAATAAAACTTCTTTCCAAGTTTTCCTTGAAGTAAAATGCTGAGAGAAAAAACAGCTTTTAATGTTTACCCAAATGCTTTGCTTTGACTTTGAAATTGTTTAAAATATTTAAATTAAAATAAAAATGTCACATCTTTATTTCAATCGGGTATTTTCTACTTGTTTGTTTGATTGTAATCAGTTTTCAAGGAGTTAACATTTTCCATATATAGTTTTCTGTTCCTTTCTGAAACTTTCCAGACAGAAAGGGAAAATAACTGGGAACAGTTACCACAGAACTTTTAAAATATACGCCAATGCAGCAGGTACAATAAGTCTTTGCCAGTGCTGTTCTAACCTGGTCTCAGCACAAAGTTTCCTTACCTGCCTCTGTTTCTCCAAATGTTCTTCCAGACATGTAATGAGAAAGAAGAGTCCATATGGTCCTGTTGATCACGCTCTTTTATTTATCAATAGATTTCTACTGAAAAAAAACCCAAAAAAATTATGTGACTTCAGTGGCCCCCTGCAGATGGAGAAATTTGGAGATCTAAAGTTAGGTTTCCCCTTTTAGCAACATGTTGTATTAACTTATGACAGCTTTTCTGGAGCTAAGAGCATCACTCAGTTTCCAGCATGGTTACAGCTGCAGGAAAAGACTGGCAGTTAACATAGTAGTGAGTCAGTATCTATTGAGATTCACTCATTACTATTAATTTCCCCATTGCTTCCAACCAGTTCAGGAACTACTTATGGAAATTCTTTTTCTTCTGTCTTAGTGAAATCCAGCACTGTTGCTGTCAAACCTGCCAACAGGCACAGCAATGCTACTGTGATAAAATAAGTCCTATTCTATCCCAATCTTGCTTTCCTAGGGAAGAACAGAACTCATTAAATAATTATCAACTGTGACAAGAAAGTAGCTGGCCAAACACTTGCTGCTAATCTAGGCATGACAGCAGGACTATACCTTTCAAAGCAGTAATTAGCTAGATGAACAACAACATAAGTACCAGACAATGACAGGGAAAGGACTGTCCCTAAAGGACAGATTCATTATACGTAGGGTTTAGTGTTTGTGTGACTTATGAATGTTATTTTGCAGTATACAATTACACTTCTCTTCTGGTGCCTTTCTCTTTGTTTTCTGCACTGTTTATGGAAGGGGATGGAAAGAAAATCTGGAGCCGAAGCCATGAGAGAACAGGTGATGGAAGCTCTGCAAGACCTTCCTTACATTCATGAAATGAGGGTGGCTGTATAGATCTCATGGTAGAACAACATCATCAGCCTGCACCCCCATCTCGTGAGAATAAGAAATCTGGTACTTGAGGCCTGACCTCACTTTATTCCTGGACCAATATTCACCTAGTGTTTGTAGACTAGGTCTAGTAATCCACATGACTTTTCTTTCTCAACAGGGCAGATTCTCAGTTGCTGTAAATTGGTGTAATGCTATTGAAGCCAATGGAATAATATGGATTTATCCACAGCATGCACCAAAGCAGCAGTCAGTACCAGTGTTGTCCTGTCACCTAAAAAGAAATCACAGGCCCAAACTGCTTCCATTAATTGTAAAAGGCAGGACTATGATCGCACCTGGCATTAATGCTGGAATTACACACAAACAAACTTGTTTTCAACTGGACTGTTCAAGTGCTTAAGGTTAAGCATATCTATAAGTCTTTGCAGGATTAAAGCCTCCATTTGGAATGACAAAGTAAATCCAAATGGAGATGGATTAGCTGGCAGGGGACAGGTGAGGTGGTCAAAGGCACATGCAGTTTATCATATGGCTCTGTAATTTACTACATGATTATCACAACTACATATTTGGTGTGGGGATATAGATATAGATGCACACATGTATAAGCAGAGCCAAACTTTTTTGGCATGGGGGCCACACAGTCATTTCAAATTGAGACTCTGGGCTGCACTTGTTCCAGGACTGCTTGTCAGTTGCCAACACACTGAAGCGCCTCAGGCTTCAGTCTGATTCTTTGTTTGCTTGCCCATTAAAGTTCTTATCCCACACTCCCTTTTGGCAGAAAATTTTGTTATTTCTGCTTTATGCTGGCCTAGGCCCTTCTCTTGCCTCTGTTCCTATTAACCTATAGCAGTGACAGCCAGGAGCAAACTGAAGCAGCTGGTTGGAGACGCTACTATCAGACTGCGAAACAGCTGTTGTGCAGAGGGGCCACCCTGAAAAACTTCTATTACAGCACTGCTGGGCCATATTTTGGCCACTGCAGACAGGGAACTGGGGAAAGAGAGCACTTTCATTTGCAGATATTTAATTGCTGAAAAATGTAGGGGTGTGTGCAGCATCTTTATTGGATGTCACACAGAAGTAATACTTTCCAGGTATTTTTTTGGCACTTTGCATCATTATCCTCTCACTGCCAGCATGCAGTGGCCCCATGTTGCAACTCAGTATGAAACTGATTTCCAGTTTTTCTGTTTAAATTAATATTTACCAGTTGGTTATTTTGGCAGACTTTTATTGATAGCATTGATTCAAGATGAATAGCCAAATTCAGTTCTTGGTTCCAGCAGTATGACATCTGGAGTTAACTCCACTTTTACCAATGTCATCAAGACCAGACATCATTCTTTTTCTGTCTTTTTACAGCATGACATCTGATCTGTCCTTATAGATAAGAGTTGGACTGCAGTTTTAACTTTGGAAAAGTTGGGATGCAGCATTGAGTATAGCTCTGAAATATATTGATTGAGCATTTCTCTAAGGTTCTTAATAATACCTGAATCTTAACCTTTGGGAACGAGGCACTTCAGAATACAGTTATGTATCTGCAGAAATAACTCTTATGAAAGCAGTATAAATTCAACTTCCTCTATCAGCTCCCCCTCCAAATAATTGAGTACTTTTGTATCTATCATCAATCATGTGGATTAATCACTTCAGAGCTATTTCCAAACTAAAGATGTAGCAGAATCATTGACCAGAGCATAGGACCTATGTTGTAATTTGAATAGAATCATAGCAAGTGTGGTGCTTTGTGCAGCTGCAGAGAATTTTCTGCATGTCCTGTTGTGTGGTGGGGGTGTATTACTTCCACATCTCTGTAAGTGTACAACAATCCAAGCTGCCTAGACTGAATCCACTCTGTTGGATGTTGATACAAATAAATACATCAGCTATGTCTGTAGAAAAGTTATAAGATTGCATGACAATGCCTATGTAATTGGCATGCCAGCCTAAGCACTATTGCACTCAGCTGCACTTCAAACCACATTCCCGTTTGTCATCTTAAGGGTGGGAAATTGCTAAAAGAACAAAGTCAGCCACCAAGGCTGCCAAACTAAGTTTGCTGTGACATTGATAAATATTCAAGCCAATGTCTTTCAAATGTTATTGTGAATCACCTTTCCCTCCTTCCTTCCCCTGCTTCAGTCATCTTGCTGGCTCAGAATATTCACCTTTGTCTCAGACCTCAGCTGCCTTCACTTTATTGCATATGATTGCTATTGTCTTTGTCTCTTTTATCCGCTTCGCTGTGTCTCATTTTCCTAAAGTACCTGGCACCCACTTTTCCATAACACTGTTCCTTTGTTTCAGGAAAACATAATTTCAGGAGGCAGCAGAAATACAGTTCCAAAGGCCACAGGGTGACATCCTCTCTCACCTGATCTTTATTCATATCGGGATTTAATGGCACTTTTTTTTTTTCCATTTCTCAAGCACCCTGCAACTCCCTTCCTCCCTGACAGGAAGGCACATTTTATTTCTCGTAAAATGCTTTCCTAACAATCTTCTGTTCTTCAGAAGTGTTGGAGGCCCTTCTGTTAAATGTTGGTTTTCTCCTGTGGATGGACCTGTTGACCTGGTTGTGGTCCATTATTGTTTTGAAATTTTTTCTCCTTCCTAAATTTGGAGGAACTTAGAGCCTTTTGTCATTTGTAATCTCTGTTGTATTGGCTTCAGCAGCAATTCTCCCAAACTCTGTTTTTAATTTTGTGGTAAGAACAATTGAGAAGTTTCATCATCTGAACCGGTTGGTTTTCTAAAAGTAGCATTTTTAACGTACAGCTAATCTTATGTTTGTTGTTCGGACATAATCTACCTGCCTCAGATATCCCTGACAAAAAAAATGTAGTTTCTCTCATTTCTACCAGGTCAGGAAGGGATGTTGTTATACAGTCCTTTATGTATACTTTCTTAGCTCCCTAATGCACTAAAAAAAGGTCCTCAGTCCATTGAAATAATACAAAACCTCAGTTTCTGATGGAAGTGGTATGTGATTTTCTGTGTACATTTTACACCAGAAGGTACAGTGCCTATTGTACATCCGCATTTAAAACTCAAACACAATGGCTCATGCAGCTGGATGGTGACCTATCAATGAAGTTTAAGACAGCATAGACTTTCACGTGAATCTACAGATTAATGAGACAGAGAACTGTCTTCTTTTTTACCCACAAAAGGCTACTCACACATTTAGAATGTGCTGCAGGCTAAACCCAAAGTTCAGCTCGCCACAGGAGTAGAGAAGAAACACGAACAGGATACACCTCAGAAACAGCCCAGCCCTTATGGAAAACTCCTGTGGAATTTAACACAGAGTGATAAGCTTTCTGCAGCGTTTTTTTTTATTTTATTTTATTTTTTTTAACCATCTTATAGCTCAGATACCTCTGCTATTAAATTCCATACAATGGCTCAGAAATTTCATATAAAAGATGTAATGATCCATAGGTTTCAGAGTAATTTCTGCTACATTTCTATAGGACCCTCTTGTTTCTATTCCAGTTATGTTATCTAGAAATTTTCATAAAATGGTATATCTTGTAACAGGCCTTTTCCCCCTCTCTCTCTCTGTTTTCCTTTAAGTATAATAAAATTTAAATAAAGATATATATTACAATGTGTGTTTCTTACAATTCCATGATTTTAGCTGTACTACCAAAGTGGCAAAGGCATTATTAGTCTTTTGGGTAGTAAGCTAAGTAAACTAGTAAGGAAACTGTCAAAACCAGACAAATATAAATAGCAACTGCCTTCTCATCTTGATTAGGCCAACAAAACTAGTGTGGAAGAAGGGGAAAAATAAGCTTGATCTTGATAATCAAAAAACAAGTCTTTGGGGAGTGTTTGGCACATCATAGTCCTACAACTCTTATGTAATTCTTACATATCTGTCCTTCTGGCATTTGTCATAGGTGCTGATTCAAACAGTTCCATGAAAACAGAACGCTTAATATTTGTTAGTGGACACAAAGACAGCAGGTACTTCAAGGCTGACTAATCAGCTTTTAAGGTATTTTTGTTGTTGTCTCTTTTTTCCTCTCCTATCAGTCAAAATTTGCACAATTTGCTCTTACCTACCTCTTACCCTCTTATGACTGCACCCGGTGAGCTCCGTTAGAGTCTCAGCTTCTGTGTTCCCACCCTGCTATCTCCTGAGCAGACGCTGGATCCGTGTAGAGAGGGGCAGATTGTGCTGGGCATTTGGACACTTGGAGACACAGACAAGCAGGTTACATTCTGGCAAGACCCAGTGGCGGTAGCAGTGCCAGGGGGATGATGATGCTGTCAGGCAGGTGGCTGTGACAGCCTGATCATGTGACCCAAACTCCAAGCAAATTAGGTTAAAAAGGAACATCTAATTTATCTCGAGTCTCAGAAAGCAGAACTCTGCAGAACCCTTCATCTACCTCTTCCTCATCCTAGGGCTTGATGGAGAAAGCTGAAATAGATTAATATGATCTGATAACTTTATAACCAGAAGGTGGTAATCCACCATGGAAAGATAGTTCAGACTATCACTTTGGCTAATAATTAGAGGCCAAATTAATTCAAAATGGACTGGAGAAATGTCAGTAATTTAAACAGAGTTTATTATCTCAACGGCCACCTAGCTAACTGTTACAACAACATTGGATTCACTAGTCCCTGTTTGTCATGGTCATGGCTTCAAACGGGAAGTTATCTTCACACATGTCCCTCAGAAAGAAGGGGGCTGCAAGATAGTCCATATGACCTTATGATGTGCAATACAAATTACAGTGACTAAAGAGACACTGTCTAAGAAAGAGTTTTCATTAGTCAGTTTTTGCACTTACAGAGGCAGTGATCAAAATAAATTACTTGACATCTATGAAGGCAAATGCTGGGTATAATAAGAAACATACTGAAGGCTAAAAGTTAAATAATTGAACCAGTGAAGGTCCTGCTGTGGTCTATTTTTTTTTCTCTTTTTCTTTGAATGTCATAGAGTAACCTCTTAAAAGAGACGGGAGGCAGAAGCATAAAGCAAAGTGTCATGCTTTAGCTTATCAATTTGAGACAAATACTTTTAGTCACCGATTCTTGACACATGGATTACCTGTACCAGCTTTTGTGGCTTGAAGAGAAGGGGCCCCAGAAAAGTTTGTTGAAGTCAAAATGTCTTTTAAAATGACTCATAGAAAAAATACAAGCTACAGCAATACTTCTTGAGATGACTAACTTGTTTTGTTAAGCAACTGTTTTGTGTCAGTTTTGACGCATCAAGAGGATGCCTTTGATGGTGTAAAAAGATCTCTGAAAACATAAATTACAATTCAGTACCATTCAAAGCATCATCAGAATTTCATATAAAGGGATAAGCTCAAACTCATGAAGTGTTTATGTAGATAATGTATCCACTTATTTTTATTATCAAATCATTATTTCATTCCTGAGACTACAATATCTTGTCTTACTGCTTTCATGACTGTTTTAATTCAACTAGTTTCTGCATATCTTTGAGTATTTACTTTTCATTTTTTCCATAACTCCCTTGAGAAGCAGCTTTGCATTGACTCATTTTCTTTCTTTCTTTCCTTTCTTTAAGAAGTTTTGTCTCTGTGGATTTTCTCTGAAGATGTTTGGAATTGATGAGCTGTGATTTCAACAGTGTTTCCCAGACTGACTTGAGCAGTAGTCTCACTCATGTCATGAGTGTGTTTGCTGAAGTTCATACAATGGGTCCAGCTGAACACAGTTTTCAACTGTTAATACTGCAATGCTAATGCATCTTCTGCTCTCTGTCTTTACTTTGAGAATTTAAAATATATTTTTAAGTATAGACAAGCCCTACTCCTCTACAAGCACTGCAAGAAAAGTACCATATTGACCTTCTGTTTCTAGTTATCTAGTGTTTGGAGAGATCCTGAATTTCTGTTAATACGGTCATTATCTGAGACAGAACTGATGATTGATATATTTTCCCATGCATTCTTCTTTTTAATGAAACAGATTAAGAGAAATCAAATCAATATATTTTTACTCTCTTATGTCCTTAGGTTGGTCTAAGTCCAGCTATACTGCCCATATCTGTTGCTGAATAGTCTCATTTTCTCTCTTCTATATCGTGATTTTCCAAGTTGTTGTCATAAAGAACATTTGCTTTTCTATCTGGTCAATCATGTCTGCTACACCAATCCCTCTACATACCTGGGCCCTACAATCCATTTACCCTGTGCAACCCAAGTGCCCCAATCACATGTATGGAGTCTGCCAGCTCCCAGTCCCACGCAGCCTTCCTTTCTCACCACATTCACAGACTTCTCAGTAACATAAACCTGCAGAATAGTCACACTTGAAGGTAAAAGCTCCCCTAATTTTATCACTATTATTGTTATTGCTCTTGCCATTCTCTCAGCTCTGAAAGCTAATACACACTTATAAAGGGTAAAGAAGAAGCAAGTATTTTAAGTATTATCCACAATGTACTAGTTCTGAATCTAAAATACTTTCAGAGTGTAAATCTCCACAGTGCTAAATACCCAAAATTCCTGATCAGTTTCACTGATAGCATACTCCCTAGATCTGTTCTGGACTGCTCCAAGTACCTCTCCAAAACAGCGTGCCGCTGCTTTGGCAGATGTTTTCCTCCAAAAAGCACTCCCAAAGGCAGCATGGACAAGACTGCATTGTGTTATCTCCCTTCCCCATCCTCATGATGTTCAAGCCCTCCAAGTATTTCCCCTGTGCCATATCCCTGGGCCCACAGCATTCTGTTTAGTGGACCTAGCACCAAAGGGGCTGCAGCCTAGGGGTCATTATTAATTATTTCATATCCTGTGTACAAATACCACAAATTAAGACTGTTCTCCTAGGTCCAAAGGCTCACCACCCTAGGCACAAAGGTGACCCCATGTGAAGCGATGGCACAAGGGACACAGCCAGACAGCTGCGAAGAGCACTGGGTATGGGCAATATGGTTGGGAGCTGGACTGAGCCCCTTAGCCCCAGGCCAGGGCTGTGCCCCAAGTTCTTTCCTAGTAGCAGCGTAGACTCAGACAACATAGCTTCCAAATACATTTTAGCTCCCAAGCACGTGGCTGAGGTACAACTTCTTTTTAAATAACTATTTGCCTAAATGTAATGTAAGATAGCTCTCTTCCTATTAACCTAAGAGAGGCACAAGCCTATTTTCATTCAGAGCAAAACTCCCAGGCTTTGACTACATTCCCCGCCCCAGCTAAGCAAAAAGGATCCCAAACAAGCAAAACCACCTGTTGTGTGAAAAGGGTAAAGTAATTTGGCAGAAAATAAACCCCCTTGCATTCCAGCTGATCTTCAGGTATCAGAGGGGCTGGGGGCATCTAGGTTTAGATTCTGAGTGCTGTCCAATTTGGCACTATTGGTCCAGTCAAGTTCAGTCTCTCTGAGCTCTCACGGCTCCAGATTCACTACCAGTGCACTGCACTCCCTGGTTCTAGTCACGCTCCATGGTCTCGTGCAGCGAGTAAGGAGCTGATGGCGCCCGATGAGAGAACTTCTGTGACTAGCAGCATGAATAGTGCTGTTTATTAAGAGCAACAGAGATACAAGTTCTTGTAGACTGCTGGTGACAAATTCATTGTCTGCAAAGCATGTGTAGGTATACCAAATGTGTGACATTAAAGAGCAGCTCAGTAAAATTTCTGAAAAAGTTTCCCAGGTACATACTTGGAAAGTCTGGATCTTACCCAAAGGCATCCCTATGCGGGGGAAGCAAGGTTCAGCCTGTTGACTGATCCCAGGAGTCAGATCAGCAATAGTATTCTCCACCCTGACTTGTCCACGATATCTTTCCTGACATCTCCCCTTACTTAAACCATTTTTATACTAATTTTTTACCTTCATGGTGGAGCTTGAGTGACTCTAGTCATAAATGACTTTATCATGATTGGTGTAAATTTCTCTCACTTTGCTTTTGCAAACTCAGTGAGGGGATGGTTGCACTTCGGGATGGAGGTGCATTTTGGTACATTATGATAAACAGAGTTCACACAAAAGACAGTACTTTGTCAAAGACCACGTCAAACAGGCAGCTTATTGGTTCTGTAATACCACCGAGTTCCCATCTCTGCTGTAATCAGACAGGGCCTGGCCGTGGAATCTTCACTCCACTCCGTCCCCGGTGCTGCATGCAAGCAGGGTTGCCTAGAGAACTGTTGTGAAATGGATTCCTTGCATGCCAGTTGCACTTCACCCTGAAAGTTTCTCCAATGTTATACCTTTCCTTAATGTGTGAACAATGCTGCACCTTTAATATTATTTTAATTCTTAAGTCACCTCCAGCCATTATTCCACACTACCACTAAGAAAACTCTCACAAGGGGCAAGAATTCCCCAAGATACTAGTTGTAATAAAAATATATTTGGCTTAATTTTCAAAAGCACTCTGTACCCATGACATTGATATCAATTACAAAGCTGGGAGAGCACTTCATTTCTGTATAAACACATCTGGAGGCTGCCTAGTTGCTGCTGGTCTGATGGCTTTCAGCATGGGGTCACTTACAAATATTTAGTACTCTGCTGGACCGGATTTCATCTTTCAAGAAGTAAAAGTGCCTGCCATCCAATGATGAATGGTGGCTCTTCTCTCAGTAAAAGTCTGTGTATTCTCAGCTTCTGTCCACGTAGAAAAGCAGTCACAGAAGGAAATGCAGAAAAGGTGGTTGACAGAGAAACCATGACATACAAGTATGTGAATTAGCCTGCTGAAAAATGCACCCCTTGGTCAATAGGGAAACCAAGAAAAGGGAATAAGAGGAAGCTAATAACACTTCTACTCCTTCTACCTGGAGCATACTTAAAGAAGTATACTTAATATATATACTTAAAGAAGAAGCTCTTCATTTCCCATAATCCATCTCCTCAGTGCTTTTTGGAGCACTGGGTGCAGCCAAATAATTCACAAAGTTCAACTGGGACAGTAAAGTAAGAAGGTAAAACTGGCATTAGTTATAATTAAAGAGACCCTGAAGATAACAGAATAATGAAGTCTTTCCTTCCCCTTCTCTCTCCTTCAAGCTATTACTTCATTTTGTAGGAGACAGAGACTAGAAGGAAGAATAGTGCCCTGCAGAAAAAGGAAGAAAAAGGCACATAGAAAATTGAAGCTTAAGGTATCTGCATATCCAGCAAGGAAAAAAAAAAAAAAAAAAAGAGCATTTGCAGTACACTATACATAGAAGAAATCTCAGCAATGGAATTAGCCACTTACCAGATGAAGGTGGTAAAATCATTAATAATGAAGAAAGCCATATTCAATAAACATGTCTCTCTTCGATTTGGAAAAAGTAGGATGACAGCAGTATCATATCGGACAGCCAAAGCCTTTTCCAGTCCATTAGTAACCAAATAGGATGTTAAACATTTACTCGTGATAAAAACCTGTAATTCATCAGGCCCAGATAACTTGCACCTGAGGAGTCTCAAATAGTTGGTGGAGGAGATTCTTCCTTCCACATGTTAATTTTTAATGGGTCTTGAAATAATATAGAAATTCCAGAAGACTGGAAGAAGACTAATGTTTTGCTAGTGTTCAGCAAGGACGAACGTGACGACCTTGGTAAATATAAGCCAGCTAACCTAACATCAAACTGGAGAGGAGGTGAGGGGGGAGCAAAAGAATAGAATATGGGATTCAACTGATAAAGAATGAAAGGACAGGAAGTAATTAATGCCAGTCAGCATGGTTTTATGGAAAATAGGTCTTGTCAGACAAACCTGATTAGATTACAAATTTGGCTGAAAAGGTAACTGCTTCAATGTGATAAACTGAGACATTTGTAAGGCATTTGATTTAATTTTGCAAAATATTCTGATTAAAAATAATGTTGTGCAGCATCAGTGAAATACCCACTAGCCAAACAGTAGTCTTATTGAGGGGAAAATCTCTAAAATGAGTTATCACTAGGAAGTCATCACTGAATAGTGATAATTTTAGCAAGGCTTGAAAGGGGTCTTAGGCCTGGCACTTGAACATTTTTGTTGCTGAGTTAAATATAAATTACTGTTGATTGTACTGTTAATGCAATCTTTGCATTAACATCACATAAATAGAAAAGCAACCAACATGCATATAGATGTGATGTTACATATACAGCATTGGTGTGTAAAACACCACACAGTTTCGGTGATTCTATGTTTCATGAAGCTGAAAAAAAGGTTTGGAAAATAGCTGCAAAAATCATTGTTAGAACTGAAGAAAATTCTTTACCATGAGAACTTTAGAGAACAGGGAGAGATTGCTTGATTATAGTGTATAAATACCTCCATCATCAGGAAAGCAGCTCACCCACTTTCCTTTTCCAGCACCCCCAGCGAGCTGAGACAAAAGAGGTAGGCAATCTTAGAGCCCAGGTCACTCTGAAGGGTTTCTGTTTCCACATCTGTAGCAGGGTAGGTTAAGCATGGCCTAGTGGCAATGGGACGTCCCTCATGTCAGGAGGGGTGCCTGACCTACTACACAGAGGTACACTCACGTAGGTATTCCGCATCTGTGAAGGCTCCAAGGCTTTTCTCTTGCCTGTTATCCCTCTCCAAGTAAAAGGGCAAATAAAATGACCCTGGATAACTCGGGAAATGTCCTGGCCAATTATCTTAGGGAGCCTCAAGGAGTTATCAGAGGATCAAAGACGCTTCTCTAGTCTTCAACGCAGAAAAGTTGCAGCTAGATGACAAAAGGAGAAGCAGAGGAAGAATGTGACAACTTAACGATGCTATAGTAGCACTGGGTAAGATCCTCAGCCTGAGCAAGCAGGTGCCATTCCTTCAAAGTCAGTGGAGAGGTGCTGATTTACACCAGTGGAGAATTTGACATACTGTATTTTTTTATTTTCTTGAGTCCTGCCGTGGCTCCATAAGCAAAGGTTAATGCAGGTCTGCCAGGGGCAGGCTGGAGTTAACACAGAATGGCAGTTGTGAGGTTGCTGATTCTGATAAAAGCAAATTGTGAACTGCAAGCATCTGAGTGTTGAGTGTCACATTCACACCTAACAGCTGCCCTTGCCTGTTCCCCACAGTCATCCACTTCTGTCATCATGATATGTTCCTGAAACCACATTTGTGCTGCTGTCACTTTTTGTCTTTGGAAAATTGTATACAGGCTTTCTGTAACGACATACTAAAAATTATAGTAAACTTCAAATTAATGAATTCAAATATATTTCACCCAGCCAAATAACTTCATATATTAGTCAGAAGCTTGAGTCTTTACTTGTTCTAGGTCTGCATGCTCCTCTGTAAAGACTTACAGTAGGAATGTTAATATTTATAAAGTTGTAGGAGGTATCGGATGGGTGAAGGTGGTAAAGAGTTTGTTTCTCTAATGAAAACATGA
This sequence comes from Megaceryle maxima, assembly GCA_024605025.1. NCBI lineage: Eukaryota > Metazoa > Chordata > Aves > Coraciiformes > Cerylidae > Megaceryle > Megaceryle maxima. Next base: position 36,249 of record JANHGN010019000.1, on the reverse strand, counting down.
GGAAACTCTTGCTAGATCCCGAGTCTTTCACTACCACAAATGTCTCTAAAGAGAAGAGATGGGCATCTCTGTGGGGTTGCCCAGCTTCTTCATTTTCCCCAGTCCTTTTTGGTTGGGAACAGCCTAACTGTCAACAGAGCCAGGACATGTCTAGAACATTTTTGTCTGTGTATCAGTACTAGGCAATGTCCATACTGTCAACACGTCAACAATCCACAGCATAGATGCAGAAGATAACATGGGGACAGATTTTGAATATCAAGCCCAGGCATCTCCAGGGCTGGGAGCACACCAGACTGAGAGACGCACCGGTGCCATGCCATGCTTGCAGCTGCTACTGAATTCTGAAATCACTGTCATCCCTGAACTCCCACCTTGCATGTTATTTCCTAAAAGTGATTAACTGCACTTTTCCTCTTTGAAAGGCAGCATTTTCCAGCTCCTGCTGAGTTTTTACCTTCACACTTAATCTCTGGTTCAAAAAGAATAATACAGACTTGCACTCACCTGCTTAAAAGGTGCAAATATCTGAACCCAAACTACCCATAAATGGCCAAGATACCAGAAGCATCTGCCTACTTACAGCAGAAGAGAGTTTAGGGTGAGCCATGAAATTTTCTCACAAAGCCTATTAAAGCAGCTTACACTGAGTTTTTTGTTACTTGGACCACAGTGTGGCACGTGCTTCCAGTTGCCCCAGCTACCCTCTCATCAGTACCTGCAATGGCCATCTGAAAGCAGCTGATGGTATCAATAGCTTTGGGAAAGGAAAAAAAAAAGGAAAAAAAAAAAGAAAAAAGATAAAAAGATGACTAGTAAACCAGATCTCTCTGGAAATATTTGTATTAAATATAGAAAAGGTCGTATATGGTTTCCTTTGTCCTTTCTCTCCCTATAGGCTGTTGGCCTATGATCCTTCCTTGTACCTACCCTGTAGCTGATTCTGTTGTTTATTCCTAGCTCACTCTCCTGTTTGCTTGGGGCCCTGTGTCTCAGTGAGTGACTCCCTGCTCCCCTTCCAAGTTCAGAACCTTTCTGGCTAACATCTGCAGTGACACATAACATGGAAAGACAGCTTTGGGCATAGGGCATGCAGCCGTTCCTGGAGAGTACAGTCTGCAGTTCAGCAGTACCATTTCTGGAAGATTAAGTGATTAAGCCTAACTAAAAGTGACTAACAGGGATGGATCTTTTCCTGTCAAATGTATGTGGTTTTCCTCAGAGCAGCTCCAAGGTTGTGAGTGAAGGTGAACAGCTCTGCTTCTAAAGACTCCTTAATTTTAAGAAATTCAAAGAGCAGGCACGACACTTTGTTCTGTGACTTTCTTAAACCTATACCCTACTTCACATCCTTTCATGAGCCATCATCTTTCATATTTAAAACAGACATAACGGAAGTTAAAAAAAGACAGAGGAGACAAGAAGTACAAGTCTCTGCAGATGTAAGGTGTAATTTAGCAAAGCATCATTGTATCACCAAATCCTGCCAGGTCCCCAACACATCCTGCAGGGTGTAGACTACTCCGCTCATCTTGTGAGCAGTAGGGATTGAGAGCACTCCAGTCTGTTTCTAGTTGCTTGAAACTCCCTGGTGTTGGCTATTTATTCAGCAGTCGCATGCATATTTATATGGCTAAAGCCTTGAGAATCTTCATAAATTAACAAGTCTGTGTTTTGCAATAAACAGTATCTATTTAGGCATTCAAACTGATTCATAAAAAAGCATGTTCAGGTTATCTGATGAACGTGGTATGAAAACGCAGATAAAATAGGGAGATTCAGAAGACTATGTTTTATTTACAGATTTTGTATAAATAGAGAAGAAGAGGGACAGGATAAATATACTAACAAAGTAGTTACAAAACTGCTTTCATTAATAAATTATTAAACCAGTTTTATTTCTTGAAAGCATCCACAGTAAGCTAAAAGCTATGCAGGCAGCTGGTTGAATTTCTCCTGGAGGGTTTGAATGGGGCTGCAGGCCGGTACTGAATTTCTCTCTTGTGAATAAATTCATGTATTATCTCTTGGAAAGTGACATTTTTCAGGGTGAAATAAGGCTTATTTGGTAAATTATTATTTTTGGTTTTAAAACTAAATGACTGTTTATTAAAAAAGAGAGCTACTGAAATTCAAATTTTTCCTCATTACCTGAGGCGTAATCAAATTGTCAGCTGTTCAACAGGGGTGATAATGTGGAACAGGAGTGTGATAACATTTCCTATCATCCCAGCTGGTTTCCCCCAAAGGAAACCTCTTCATGAGCTTGTCAGCAGTGAACTACATGATCTTAAAGAAGCCTATGACCCAGCACAAGGTTACCATTTAGAAGTGATCTGATAATGCGTATGAGTTGTTATACCACTTATTTGGACACAGTATTATTTGAAACAGAATTTTAATCCCGAATTAATTGAAGAAGATAGGAATTTTTCATTGGCTTCAGTGTGGTGAGGATTTCACTACTGAAGTACATAATGCTGTTTTCAGATTTCAGAAGCAAATGCTGAATCATTTCATTTTACCAATGTCTACAAGTATTAATGTAGAGAGAAAAAAGCTGAGAACTTTTCAAAGTTGTTTATAAGGTTATATAACAAGATCCAATAACTGAAAAGACAACTGGGCATATTAAGGATAAAAATAAAGGACACGCTTAGTAGGGTTTGGTGGTTTTTTGTTTTGTTTTGGTTTTTTTTTGGGGGGTGGGGTTTGTAAAACCACTCATTAAGGCTGTTTTAAAATCATATAATGCTTTGGGTTGGAAGGGACCTCCAAGGGCCATCTCACCTAGCCCCTCTACAGTGAGCAGGGACATCTTTAACTAGATCAGGTTGCTTTAGTTAAAGATGTCCCTGCTCACTCCAGGGTTGCATTATTTCCCTTAGAGTATTTCCAAATGCTGATTCTTGGGGTGGCCTTACAAGCAGTTGAGCTTATACAGCTGGGGAGGTCCTTCCCAGCTGAAAATGCTATGGGGTTAAGGCAGATGCAGACACACCTACAAGGCAGCTAAGGTGGCATGCCGAGTTAGCTCTGATGTGGCATGTTTGGGTGCTGACAGCAGAGAAGGACCAGCAGCACCCAGCTTGACAGACACCTGTGATGCTGGGGAAAGTACCTTGCACCTCAGTGTTGCTTTTTACCCTCATTGTGGCTGTCACCCAATGTCTGCAATAAGTCAGTATGGGATGCATTACAGTTTTTGCAAATTGAATTTTGCATGTTTATTTTCTCTACTGTTATTTTAGTGTTTCTACTTCTACTTAGTTGAAATTATCCAGAGAAAAAGACTTGGTTGGAGTATTAATGTTGAATAGCTCCAAACTACTGCTACTGTTTTAATTTAGGACTAGATTCTTGTCTCAGTGACACAAGAGTAGCTTTAGCAAAATGAATAGCTCTGTCACATACCGCACTGTTAATAAAATTAAAACCTAGTCCTTTCATCCTGAACATGCTAGATCAATTTTTATTTTAATTTTATTTAGTGACATACTCAAAGCACTTTTGCAAGCTAATTTCTTATTTCAGGTTTGCTTCTTCAATGTATTTTTCTTTCCACTTTACTAATTTACTTCCTCGTGGAAATTTTGAGCCTGAGGTTTCAACCATTGTGTTTAGTCAAAAAGGATATTACCAGTGATTTGCTGTGCAAATAATTTAACACAAAACTAAATATGCACATAGTAATAGCAGAGCTAACAACCTGTGGATGCTTACACCAATCTACGTTGCCCATGAACTACAAGTGGCACCAAAATATTTCCATTCACTGCAATGCTTTACTCATATTTCTGAATGGAACCTTCTCTTAGTATCTGCATTGTACAACCATTAATTCTATGCAAAATATTTGGGCACAAAGCTGTATGACTTTTCTTAGTAAATACAGCTTATTAGGTTTCCTTGGGTTACATTTGGATTTCAGTAAGAGATTTATTCTTACTTTGCATACTTCCTCACATCACTGGAGAAATGGGCCACATAGAGGCTCCTCTACCATCACAGCCCTACGGTGGGTGGTGTAATTCAGGTGGTGGGGAAAGCTGAATAGCACTGGATTTGTATGAGCAGAGTCCTACCCTAACCCTGAAGCGCCCTGTGACCCGAACAGCAGAACCGCTCACGACTGAATTGCTTTGTCTCGGGCGGCCTTGCTGTTATTCTGGATAGGGGCTGCGAGGTGGTAGGGAGAGGCCCTTCCCAGGTGCACTCGCTGCTCGAGGCTGTGTGTGTGAGCGCAGCCATCTGTGGGCAGCCCCCTCCCTAATGCCGGCCCGCGGCGGGTGGGCTGCGCCGGGCGGCTCTTCCAGCGTGCCTGCCGCCTTTGGTTTCGGGGTACAGCGGCCATAGCTTCCCCTGTCCCAGGCAGGCGCTGTGGGGCCGCGACCGCAGCGGGATGACGATTTCCCCGGTGCGCAGCCGCTGGCCGCCTTCCACGGTCACGGCCGGCTAATCCCCCGCCGCCCGGAGGAGGCGCTCCCCGCGTCGCACGGCGGGCAGGGGCAGGCGGCAGCGGCCCTCCGGCGCCCTGCAGCGCGCTAGGACTCGGCGGGCCCCGGCCGCGGCCTCCCCGGGAGTACGCGGGCCGGGAGGGGAGCCTGGGCGGAGGCTTGGCCCGGCGTCCCTTCCCTCCACCGCGCTGGGATGCGTTCGGAAGCGGTGCCGCAGCCGGGCGGCCTAGAGAGGTTCGTCAGCGCCGGGAAGGGCCGGGGGCTGCGGGCGCGGCGGCGCTACGCTGTGGGGGAGCTGCTCTTCAGCTGCCCGGCCTACACCGCGGTGCTGACCGTCAGCGAGCGTGGCAGCCACTGCGACGGCTGCTTCGCCAGGTAAGGCCGGAGGAAGCGTGGGCCGGGCCCCGGGGGGCAGCGGCGGCACCGGCTCGGAGGGCGGTAGCGGGGCCGGCTCCGGGGCAGCGGCGGGTCGGCCCACTCGCATGCCGCGGCCGCGTCAGTCAGCGGCGTGCAGCCCGCCACCTCGCCAGGTCATGGCAGCAGTGTCCGCAGAGGGTTTGCGGGGGGGAGAGGGCGGGGGGACGGCTCAGGGTGTCTTTGCGAAACTCTCCTCCTTCTTGGCCCATGGTTCTCTGGCGGCAGCGCCGTGACGAAACTTTCACGGCTCGAAATTTCCATGCTTAACAGATCAGAAAAAAGAAAGAAAGAAAAAAAATCTCTGCTCTTTCACGTGTTCTGGCAGTTACGCAGAGGTGTGTGTAACCCTGTTCTCACGGGAAGTTCCATCGATCCATCCAGCTTTGTAGTAACGTGATGCTCACTGATTTTAATGAAGTTTTGGCAAGGGAGAAAGGGTCTGCAATTGCCTCATTCATGCTTTGCATTTCCATAGTGTGAACGGAATATATATGAATGGAATATATATATCTATAATATACAGAAATATCTGTAAATCTCTGATTCTCTGTCTGGAACCTTGTTTTTTTGGCAAGTTACTTTTCCTAGGGCAAAGCATAGGCTGCAGAAGAGGTCGGTTGTCGTGTGGCTGTCAGCATTTAAACTCGAGTGCTGTACGTGCTGACACAGGCCTGTTGCTGCTGTGTGTTTCGTGGCTCCTGGCTCTGTCAGGCTGTGGGGTGTTCGAGTTTTCTGGGGGCTCAGCACCTGCCCTCCTCACCTGCATGGAGAGGCGGTTTTGTCCTGCTGCGGGTGTTCTAGTGATTGCCGTAAACTTCTCAATGTCAGCTGCTACAGCAAAACAAAAATGCGCTTTAGGGTTATCATTAGAAAATTAGGCATGGACGTGACACTGGGGCATGTCACACCACTCTGCACTGTTAAAATTGATAGTACTTTTTGGACTTTTGGCAGTTTACTGAAGAATCACAGTGCTTAACTGGTTATAAATCAGAGCAAATGTTTTCCTTTACTGAAGCAAATACTAACAACTGTTGTAGTTTATTAATACATATTTCTTGCATCTGTAGACTGAGAGGCAGACTGAAGAATATAATTATTATACTCTGTTAGGCCTTTTTATCTCTTGTCCTGTCAGCTCACACTTTTCTCTTGGCCTTGTCCTTTTTCTTTCCTTATTACATTATCTACTTATATGACTTACTTTATTCACACCTGGCTTTGTATATTAGTACCTAGTACAGTTCCTAGTGAAGTCAGTAAGATGAGTCCCATTAATTTGAAGAACTGTAGAAATGAGGTGATTTTCCTCTCTTCCTTCACACTGGTGGCTTTTCCTAGCAGTTTAGTTTTGTGTTTGGTTTTGTTTTGTTTTGTTTTTTTCCTCTTGTGCATAACTGCAAATTCCCTTGTGCCAAAGAAACTGGTTGGGTTTGTTTGTCATATTCAGAAGATTTCTCTCTGTAAAAGGACTGAGGAATACTTTCCATGCTCTATTGATATGAAGTAATATTGTAGACATAATATTTATTTCATTGAATGGTTTTAAAGATCACCTTCAGAAGCAGCATATTTGAATGCTGCTTGCTTTCCATGCAAGCTTGTCCCATGGTGCTCTGGAGGAGCACAGTGTGGTCATCAAGAGGATACTGAATACAGTACCATAGGAGTTGCAGTGGGTAGTATGAAACCTATTTCACACCAGGGTGATGAGGTTCCCCTAAGAGGAAAGGTGTCTCAGTGAGGTTAAGTTGATCTGCCAGTGCTCAGAAATGTGTTTTATGTCAGTGCCCCCTTGCTTGAGCACTGAACTACAATGTACCAAATTCTGAACTGTGCTTCTTGAACTTGCCAAGAGTGTTAGGAGGAAGGTTGTGGGCTCAGCACTAGTCTTGGGAATAGAAACTTGCTATGTTGTATAAAACTGGTGTAGTAAAATGGGCAGAATAAGACTAGAATGTTGTATTTGCATCTGATAGTGTTTGTTATTTTAAATACCTAGCTGTGCTTGAGGTGCACACTGTCAGCAAGCAGTCATGATGTTACAGCCTGACTCGCTCACGGTGCACCTTCTTTATAAGAACAATCAGAGGATGTCAGTGCTTGCTTTGCTTTTATGGGCTCTGAATGCCAGTGACCTCTGAAGCATTGTACACTAGCATACTGTGTTCCCCACATGTGTTTTTGCTACTTGCAGTGGGGAGGATGTGTAGACATGTTAAAAATATTCAGTACTGCTGAGAGATCCCTATTGCTGTCACACTGAAATGTCAAGTGTTGAGTAACACATGCTCTGTTTTTGATGGGATGTGCTACAACACATGCACCTTGAAGCAGAAAAGGACCTTTCTTTTGGCATTTCCCTCTGTTTGATATATATGAATAATAAAAAAATGGAGAGCACAAGCCTTAGGTCACCGTAGAATGCACAGATATCAGAGCAGACATTAGCAGAACAGTAAAAAGGCTACGTGATGATGGGAGAGCAAACAACGTATTTAAAAATGCAGCGTGTTTTCTTGGTGTTGGGAGGTGGTTACTCATGCTTTCTGTAAGCAATGGAACTGGCAAAGCAGAAGCAAAGGGTTAATATTGGTGAGGAAGTATACAGATCAATTGGGAAGTTTGGAAAACAAGGAAAACTTTGCTATCAGTATGTATCATATAGTGGCAAAAAATGATGCTGTCTGTGAAAACAGCACAGAATAATGTTTCCAAACCCAGCAATTTATTGGGACAGCAGAGTGCTTTTCTGTAGTAAGAGGTGGAAAAACTTGCTTTTGAAACTCTAAACAAATGAAAACAGCATCTGCTATAGGAAGATGGGGTTCAAGCTGTAGTTTTCTGAAAAGAGTACAGTTTTCATTATGAAATGCAAAATACCCTCCAAAAGGTGATACAGGATACATTTGTATTTCATTCAGATTCATAGAATGGAGTAACTTCTGTTTTCTTTTTAAGGAAAGAAGGATTGTCCAAGTGCGGAAGATGTAAACAGGCCTTTTACTGCAATGTGGAATGTCAGGTATGGTAATGCCATTTGTCAGCGTGTGGGCGGAAGGAGGGCAGGGGTTGCCAAACTTCCTATTTTGTTTGTGTAACATTGATAGTCTCTAATTGTAGCTGTGGATAGCAGCAGTCTGGTCAGTTTTGGCATCCCACAGATGCTGACTGTGGAGTTGTGCATTGGACAATTAGAGGATTTGGACATGGTCTGCGTGAATCTTTCAAGATCAGTAGCTCCAGGGCTTCGTACCACTGAGGCTTTGATTTAGAGCTGCCTGTCAGCTTACTAATTACATCTGTATTACTTATTTCTTTAAGCACAAACCAGATAATTTAACATTAGCTTGATAAACTGTTAAGAGAGTCTGTGTCCAGTGGAAAAATCAAATCACTAAATTGCTATCTTAAGGGGGGTTTGATGGTTTTTGGTTTGTTGTGTTGTTTTGGTTTTGTTTTGGTTTTTTGGGGGATTTGTTTTTTGGTTTTGGGGTTGTTTGTTTGTTTGGTGTGATTTCTTTGTGGGTGGTTTTTTGTTTGTTTGTTGTTTTTGTTTTTTGTTTGTTTGTTTGTTTTGTTTTTTGTGTGTGTCGTTTTGTTTTGTTTTGTTTTTAGAATCTTTGCAAATACTTTGAATGGCCACAGTAGCCATAAACATTTGAGACCTTTTGTGTTTTCTCCCTAACTCGCTCATTCTGGAAACCTTTATTCTTTTTGTATATTTAATTTTTTAAAAGCCCCTGAAAATAGAATATAAGCGTACACTAAAGTAGAGTAGTATGAAGATATCTAAAACATTTGTATGCAATTTTATTCCATTTTTATTTCAAAATGGAATAAATACCTTAAAAATAATATTTGCCAGAACTAATATCTAGCCTTTGTAGACTGTCAACTTGATAGGGAAGAATTATCCAGTTCAAGTGTGCAAAACTCAACTGTATTGCTAGCTATATAGCGTAAGCTATGTAGGATCTGTGGTGCTGGGCACAGAGTATGGAATAGAGCTTATGAAGGATTTGAGCCACCAAATGTGTAACTATGTGTGGGCTATAAATAATCCAACCCTTCACCTACACTGTAGCATGCTGTTGAGTGTGTGGGTGGCATGAAAAGTATTCTCCATTGTCATTATCTGGACGGATATGTTCCTGTTTGTGCTGTTCAGTTCTCAAGCGCTTTGGAGATGGCTACAGCTTTTATTTCAAGGCTGTATCTTACTCTACCATTGCACAAGCTGCAGAGCGAGCCTGGCCTCCCCTTAGTTTTCCTTCTGTTGCCTCCTCAGACTCATGCTTTCCTACAGTGAATTCTAGGTGAATCAAATGGCCTTTGGGTTTTGAAGCACCAGGAGGACTCAGTGTTAAAAAAAAAAAAAAAAGTTTTTTTACAAAATTTACAATATTTCACAGAATATTGAAAGACTGACAGCTAGCAGTTGCTGGGAAGAGAGAGAGTGCTTATAGGTATGAGCATCTTTAAGGCTCTTGAGACAAATCTGGATGAGTTTTAAAGAAAGTGTAGAGAAATCCCATGATGCATTCATGAAAAATGCTTCTTTATAAGAAATGTTTCCATATGACAGTATTTCTTAGGAAGCTTTTAACTAGATGAGGTAAGGAAATACTTGAATGAAGTGACTTATTGGCTGTTTAGTGCTTTTTAGCTGAAACTGTGAGTTTCTTTTCATACCATATAAAATTCCCAATGGCTTACGAAGTGGGTAAGCAAGGTTTACCAAAGTAGGAAAGCACAATGATTTGTGCCAGGAAAAATAGCAAGTACATATCATTGTGGAAGTAGTAGAACTTATTTTTGCTGATCCATGGTGTTTTGCTTTTACCTCCAAATCCTTTCTTCAGTCCCTCCCTTGGTGTCCTGACTTCTAGCTTTGACAAAGTTTATACTTGTATATTTAAGAAAAAGGAGGTTGTTTTTTTATCTCACTTTACCCTGAGTAAAGTCTTTCTTAATTTGATTTTTTTTTAATTATTTATATTATTTGTTGGTCAGGATACCCTTTCTCTAGTGGGCTATATTCCAAGAATAAAGAAATGAACTGTTCAAACTGAGTGTCCTTAAGACTGCAGGAGATGATGCTCAGCAAAAGCCTGTCTATCTGATAAGTTAATGAGTTAAAATCTTTTCTGCCTGTTGATGTGTAGTGTGGTACTTGAGATATAAAGGAATTTTTTAGATCTTGTGATGTCTAGACAATAGTATTACAAGCACAGGTACTAGCTCTTCACTCTTCCTAGTTGATAGAACATTATCTTCCGTGTTTCGGGCCCTTCTAAATCAGTCTGATGAAATTTATGAATGTTGCTGAGATTGAATTCTTTGACATTCTTTCAAAGTTACCTTCAAGCATAATATTCTCTAGGAACTGGTCTCCACTGACTGTACGTACTGCACAGACAGTCTGTGCTGTATCTTTGTCCCTGTCTTGTTCAAAGGCATTTTTCAGCAGTTCAGCAATTCTTTGTCAAAGCCAAAAAGGACATCTGTGCCTTGATACTGAACTTGTAACACTGGGATGTACACTAAATGTGTTCCTTTTGCCTCCATGGATGTGAGACTTCTTCGTGCAACGCTGATAAAAGGGCAGGGCTGTACTTGAGAGTTGTGATGGTGTTGTTTGTTTAATTTTTATTTTCTAAGTTAATTTTCCATATTTTCTTTGGTCAGTTCAGCTAAATATTATATGTACCCAGTAAGGACATGGTATGATTTTATACATTGGTTAGTACCTTGTTACTCAATGTATTTAAGTTTAACAGCTGTTTATCACATGAAGTATACTGTGTGGGATAGAAAACCCAAATTTTTGAGCTTACTCTTTTCTTACTTAAAGACCTGCGATACCATGATTCATAGGAATTCTTTATAATGGTGGGGAGAGATGGATCAGGAGACAAGAGAAAGGTGCAGCAGGAAACAAATTTTTTTGATGTCTTTTTCAGAATTACAGCTTTTATAACTGCAGCAATCTGCCTTTCTCTAGCACATTTCTGTTGAATGAGATTTTATTTTTTTTTCCCCCCCCTCTCAGAATGGTTACTGAAAGTAGAGACATTGCATGTATTTCCCACTCCGAGCCATATAATATCCTTGTTTTGAGGTTCTTAAAAGACTTTCTGATCATTTATTGAACAAAGCCTCACAGCAGCCTTTGTGGTGTTTCTGTTTTTGCAAATAGGGTATAGGTACACAAAGATCTGTTGACTTGCTGAAGATACCCTAAGTGGTAAAGGAGAGCAAGCACCTCCTGCCACATGGCCAGGTGTCTGATGCACTGGCCAAGTCCGGCTTCGCAATATAATTCCTTTGCCCTTGTTGCTTGGAAGGGTGGTGCCACACTGTTGTGTGAGGGACTGAATTCAGGGGACTGCCTGTCCTTGCTGTCTTGAGTGTTTTGTGGGCTGGTAAGATCTAGCTTGGGTTTGCTGCATCTTTCTTTTATCCAGTCCCTAAAGCAGTTCCCCCTTTAAAAGTGTTTGCGATTTAGATCCGATTCATTTTGTTCTACTCTGCTGTTGCATCCTTGAAGCACAGGCCTGTTATTGTAGTAGTGTCTTTCAGACCCAATCTGCAGCTCTTTGGATCTTGACTTCTTAAATTATAATAATATTAGTCAAACAGCAGGAGATCTGTATTCAATTTTTCTCCTCAGAAATTAGCTGCTGAAACACTGAAGTGTTTTAAGAGGGTTACATGGTTGCAACTGTGGAACTGGTGAACCAGCTACTGGAGCTCCTCTTCGTGTTGTTACTTGTAGCTGGTTTTTATCGCAGACAGTGGGGATCAGCTAGCCAAAGTGCAGAAAGAGACTTTGTCGTGGCTTCCCATAATTGAAGTATGTGTTGAACAAAATATTTACTGGTTTTTCTTAACATGGCGTGTTAGAGTGCTATAGTTGATATTTCTGGAGTGAGGGAAACATGTATATTTAACCAGCTATTAAGCCTTAAAATATAGCTGTAGACTTGGAATTAGCATCAAGCAGATGCGTTTTAAATGGGACCTTGTAGAAATTGTCAACTTCTTTTTGGTGAGTTGTAGAAAAAATACAAAATTCTTGCTGTAATGGTTCTGTGCAAGAGGAATCTGATATTGCAAGATCCTGCTTAAGATTGCCTTGGGAAAGTGTCTGTCCCCCTATCCAAAATACCGCTCTGTGTGATTTTCTTTGATAAATGTCTCCTGTGAGCCTTTTGGACATTAACCCATGAAACTCAAATACCCTTTGTGACCCCAGCATTCAGTAAATGATGGTAGGGAAGGATGGCTGTGAAGACGTGAAACTTCGCTACTTGTCACAGGGCTGTATCAGAGAACTTTACCAGGTAAGACCAGACATCAAAAGTTGCCTCACACATATTTGAGTAAAGGGTTGGATGCAACTTTAACATAATTGGACCTTAAGCTTTTGAAGAAGTGGGCTTAACCCTTCCACTGGCCTGCCCAGTATTTCTGTCCAATTTTTGTATGTGTTTCTGTTGTATTTCACTTGATCAAAAAGAAATTTTACATTCTATTGAAAAAGTCTATGTGAGGAAGGAGGTGCAAGGACATTTGTTTGGCCTTGAGTCTTTATTTTTTCTGAGTATTGTGCTTTGTCTTTTTTATGCTGAGCTATATGACACTGTTCTGGGAATAAATCCAGTAGTGCTGGATGGTGGAATAGTTTTGAAGAACTTGGTGGAGAAGATCGTTTCCATGCTTTGATGTGAAAAGCATAAGCTTTAAAGAACTTCCCTTCCAAAAATGTTGTCACTCACTCCTACATGAAGGGAAAAATACTGTGTGTGATGTAAGAAAAATAGGAAGAAAATATCATTAATGTAGCATTAGGGATTCAACTAGAACAATGCTACCTGTTATATTTCAACCTACTTAGAGAAAAATGTGGAAAAGAATGCAAAATATAGTCCTGCTGTGATCGCAGGGAAAGCTACTGTCACAGTGTTTCCATCCCAGGTATTACTCAGTCATCAGTACTCTCTCTTCTTGTGGTATTTCAGGCTTTAATCTTGTTTTGCACAATTCAGCCATATCTTGTCCCTTTAACCTCCCTACTAGTTCATATAACTCAGTATGATTCTGCCTGGGGAAAGATTTTAATTAACAGTGTGTAAAGAATAAAGGGAACAAACGGATTGTTAAAAAAACTGCTTTGAGACAGGCATGTGATTTTGCATTTCGATTTTTTTGTTTGTTTCATCGGGTAATCTCTCCTGTTTATTTAACTGGTGTGTCTGGATGTGGGTCCTACTTCAGGTTCTGTGCCTTTGCTTCTTTCACACCCAGCAATCACATTGAAGTTGGTGGGTGTTGTGGGTGTGCAAGAAGGGGTGAGAGGTGAAGTCTCCCTCTGTCTCTCTTCTTATCCTTCAGTCTGTGGATTCCTAAGCAAAGGCTATTGGGAAGTTTCCAGAAAAAAGCCTTGGGGCATACATAGGAAACAGGCCTCCCAAGGGATGCATTTTGCAGTGTGACAGCTGTAGGAGAGTTGAGAATGTGATTTCTCGTGACATGATTACAGTGTAATATACTATTTTGGTTCTCCTGGTCTGTATTGCTGCATCCTCGTAGAATGTTTATACTGCAGCCTATTTCAAGCAGCCTGGACGCAGGGTTTTTTTGGCAGTACCATACTGAGATATGAAGGACAATGAAGTTGACTTTGAGGGGTTGAATACCCTTGCAGTGTTACACATGAGGCTGGGGTTCACCTTTCCTTTCCTAACAAAATAAATTCCTAAAGCTGCCCATGCCCAGGGCGGTTAAAATGACCATTTTCAGTGGAAGAATTTTTCGTGTACCAACTCTGAAATTAGTGATCTCAACTTTTATTTTGATCTGCAAAACCTGTAAAGAAGTGTGCCAGCCAAGACAGGAGACACTGGGGGTAGTGATTCATCTGGCTGCTTGAGGTGCCCTGGGGTTGTCCTATGTCCAGCTGTAGCTCATACAAGGAATGCATCTCCCAGTAGACCTGTATTGTATGTGCTGGTCCTGTGTAGATGATTTAGATAGCAAAAGCCATTTGAGACACCCTAGGCTATCAGTGATTAGGCAGCTGAGGGAAACTGTGTTTCTTCTGTTCCTGCCAGTCAGTCAGTCTGAGCTATATTGTTTTTAAAAACTTTTTTTTGTTGTTTTTGAGTAGGCTAACATAGGGGCTGTGATATGTGTGAATCACAGTAAGAGGAGTTAAGAAATCTCTGGAGGCTGCAAAAAATTTTCAAGTTTTCACTTTCAATCAATTATAAATTTGTGGGATTTGTCATGATTTCTTTCCTCTGCTGCCACTTTCCACCAGTTTAAAGATGATCCAGAAACAAAACGTGATGTGCCCTATACAGGCAGAACGCTATAGGTCTGTTGTAACACAGTGCAATAAATGTGTGTCTGGCATAAGATATAGAAAAAAGTAACTGAATTGCTTGAATATAGAAATGTTTTCATGTTTGAATAAATACATAAAATGAAATTTGATGCAGCCCATACCAAGCTCTGTGTGCCAGTGCAGAGCGTTAGTTTGTGATTCTGTGCTCATCTTTGAAAGATTTAGTTGCTTTGGAGGAAATCTGTAGAGTGCCAAAAGCCAGTGGCTTGTGCTATCACTCTAAGTGTTATTGTATGTTGAGCTGGGAATATGCTATACGCTCTTAACGAAAATGTGTTTGTCTTTATTAGTGTGTTTTCATTGCCTATTCTACAACATTTAAGGAACAAATCTGGTAATTCTGTTCAGTTGGTCTGGTTTTGACCTTACATATACCGATTCTTACAGTGATTTTGAATCCATTGACTTCAGACACATTACTTCTGATTACACGAGGGTCAGCTCCTAATGAGGGGCCAAGTTATTAAATGGAAATGAACCCAATAAAGCCATCAAGCTCAGACCTACTCTGTCCTCACGTGTTTGATCTGAACAACAAGAACTGGTGATTTATAAATCATGTTGTCTGTTTGCTTCTTCGTCATGTAATTCTTTTTTTCCATTGAATAAATGAAGATGTTCCGACCTTAACTCATCCCTTGCAAATTTGTTTGAAAAAAGCAGGATAGCTGCACCCCTTAAATGTGACTCAAGCTTTTGTTCAGATTTAGTGAGCGTCATCTTATTTTTTTCAAAGGAAACACATTTCACATGACCTCTGGGATCTGACAGGACTTGCTGCATCCTCTTTTTCATCACTTTATCTTCATGGCTTCTGTTTTTTAAAGTATTTTTCTACCTTTTCAGAAGGAAGACTGGCCAATGCACAAGCTGGAATGTTCTGCCATGTGTGCTTTTGGGCAGAACTGGAATCCCTCGGAGACAGTGAGACTAACAGCGAGGGTCCTTGCCAAACAGGTGAGCAGGAGGCTAGACTTGGGACGTATGTTCCTACTCTGGGTGCCAGGGAAGACAGGAAAATTAAAATTGACCAACAGTAACTGTCCCTGCAAAGCACATGCATACGAGTTTCCTGTGTACAGACGGGAGTTACACAGAGCATGAGCAGCCAAATGAACTGACCATCAGAGTGCTGCAGCAGCATCAGGGTCACTGGAGTCCAGCTGGAGACTTTCAGGGAAAGCTGGTAAAAGGCTAGTGAGGCTTTAAGCTGTGTAGCTATAAGTTATGACCAAGGTACTGTTGAACAGTCTGGAATGGTTTACTGATGGTTTCACAATGTGCATGGTATTTAGACCTCCATTCTGGTAGATTGTATCTCTTTGTTACGTGTGTGGGCTAGCACCCAGGCCACACTGGTGTAGGGGAAGAAGAATGAGACTTGGTGCGTGTGGTTAAACTCAGGAATGCTCCTAGCATTATCTGGCTGAAGGCACTGACTGCACATGAAGCAGTTGCCTGTAATACTATTTTTCAGCTATATGCATAGCATTGTGTAGTATATAACTCCTAGTACATTTGTGAGTCAAGAACACCTCTGAGGTATTCTGGTATAAATGTTTACTGGAGTTAACCAGTGAAAAACAGATCGAGAGAGAAACATCAGGCCCTTGGTCTT
>JANHGN010019000.1:0-20242 GCA_024605025.1 Megaceryle maxima | reverse complement strand
GGTATTCTGGTATAAATGTTTACTGGAGTTAACCAGTGAAAAACAGATCGAGAGAGAAACATCAGGCCCTTGGTCTTTGGAGAAAAAGAATATTATTAGAAAATAAATAAGATGGCAATGCCAACCTCCATTTCAGCATTCCCTAACTATGTGAATACCGAGGACACGAATGCTTAAAGGGAGAGGATGGGTTTCATGAGCTTCAAGGTTATTATTCTGAGTATCTTTGTAGAGCTCTAAACTCTCGCCACAAAACCAAATCCTCTTTGAAGCTTATTTGTGTGATTGAGGTCTGCTTATGTGACAAGGGCAACCTGGATGCTGTACGTAGTGAGGATTTTGGTGGCCTGCTGGGAAGGTGGCTTCATACTTGCTGTGTGTATAGATGCGTGTGCTTGAATGTATGTGTGTGTGACTTGATTAAAGTGTGGGTTAGTGGTGATCTGCAAACAAAATCGAATGTTTAATGACAAAAAGTCATTGGAATAAATTTGTGCTTTTATTGCTTACAGGGAGGGGGGAGAACCCTACATGTCATGTAAAAGCTAAATATGCAAACCATAGTCCCTGAACCTCAGCTGCTGGGCCACCTGCAAAGCCATATTTAATGGCCAAGATTACAAAGAAGTGGCCTTAGGCCAACAATGGAGCATTGCTTTTGAACTCTGTCAACAGTCAGTTTATTCACTTTCCTCAAAGCAAAGCCTGTCTCCTGCCTGCTTGCTATTGTTAGCAGCTTTCTGGGTGTCTAGAACAAAGCAAATGACATATTTAAAATACTGTTCAGTTTATGTATATAAATTTGATAGGAGTTAATCTTTGGCTGCCTAATTTTGTGCAGAGAGAATATTTCTGTGACTTTACTAAGGGCAGTCAATTTAACTCATTGCTGTTCATCAAATTCTATAAATTCCATACAGTGTGGATTTGGGTTTGTTTTGCAGGTAGTTCCCAGCTTATGAACTAGTAGATAAGACCTCTAACTTAAAATATTAAAATATTTTCTTGTTGGTTTTTTCCCTTTACTGATAGAAAACTCACCCTGAAAGAACACGGTCGGAGAAGCTGCTTGCTGTAAAAGAGTTTGAATCACGTAGGTAAAAAAGGCTTGCAGGTAAACAGAGGCAATTATCCATATTCATGATTTGCTTCCCCCTGGCCCCACTCCTGTTGGAGGAAGGGAGTAAACAAAGAGAATTGTTCCTCATTTTTTTGAAAGTGCAGTGCTCTTATTTCTTTTTTTTTTCTTGGTCGTTTGTGGGGGCTGTGAAACAAGGGTGAAAACCTAGACAGAATTAATTATGTAGCATAAATCCATCTCATGGCTTTTCTGGTACTCTAGTGTCTTTTGAGAATTGTAATGTTGTAAAATTAAAATAGCTGGTATTTGTTACCAGGAGGTATAAAATCAGAGCCAACGCAGTTGGTTGATGGTGACAGTGACTAAAGGGCTAATTGCAGAACCCTCTGGACTGTGCTTCAATATCTGTCACTGCCAGTCAAATCTGACATGTTATGTATCATTGTGTTGAAATTTCATGTCCTAAATGCTCCAAAATAATCCAAGGAAGGAGATGAGGCAATGGCTTGCTTTTAACTAGATGGCTACTGTTTCTGTCTGGTGAGGCAGAATTAGAAGTCGAGCAGCTAGGGGACAAGGAACCATCTTGGCATATTTTTTACTGGTCTGTTGTTTCTCTTTCTTGGTGCTGGGGTTAATATACAAGGAGGCAATCGGTTTGTACATTCACATTTCTCACTCTGATGGTTCCAAACCCCTTTAAAAATGTGGAATAAATGCAGTCATTGCTAGGACTTGAGGTAACAGAGTCACCATGCACAACAAGGTTACAGTCTTATTTGCTTCCTGAGCAAAAGCTCTTGTCACAGCTGTTGGGACAACTGGAAAAATAAGGAGGAAAAACGCCAACATTTGACTTTGCCTAAGGCAAGGATAATTTTTACAGGTAGATTAGGAGGATTAAGGTTGAGGAGGATGGGTAAGTGCTGAAGGAATTTCTTTATGTTCTTCTGCATTGCAGCTTGTCTTCCATCGGTTATTAATTCAGGAGCTAAAAGGCTGAAATGCGTTTTCACTTGCAGTGTCCCTCTTTTCCTCTAGGAGCCCTTGTTTTATTTCTGGTTTTGTAAGAACCCTTGTTCCTTCTGTCTTGTTGACTCTCCTCATCTCTTAGCACACCTTTGCCATGTTCAGCAGTTGCATTATGCTTTGCAACATCCTGCACAGGAGAGGAAAAGGCATTGGGCTGTCAGCCGGAAGCTCAAAATTTCTTAGTTCTGATTTGTTTTACTTCTCATCAAAATGTCTCATTTTATTTTTCTCAGTATTTTTTGTGACTTTCTTGTCATTCTCATCTGCTTTTACAAATAATTTCCCCCTTCTTCCACTGTCTTGCAGCCTTTTCGTTTCCTGAATGTATTGTCTCTCCACTGTTATTTCGTGTTGGAAAGTGATGAGTTGCTGGCTCTCTTAGAGCAAGAGTGAGATGGTGACACTGCCACTGTGAGAGAGAGGATTAGGAAAAAAACTTTCTGATGCTCTGCCCTCAAGGAGAGAGCAGGGATAAGGAGTATGTGGTCAATTATCTATCTCGCTCTGCATGGACCGGGCAGGAAAGGTTCAGTGGCCACAGCTTTGGCTGGAACCTATCATTGGCCTGAGGGTAAATCTCTGAACAAACATATAAGAGAATACACTTGGCAGGTGTGCCAGGACATTATCACTGATGTTCCTGCTGTCTCCTGTTATCCTCAGATATCTGCAGGTTAAACACACCTCTGTTGTTGGTCAGCCCCAGCCCATGGAGGTGTGGGCATTCTCAGGCACTGTTACCTCCTGAAGCAGGTGCTTTCAATAGGTCAGGTGGATAGCACTCCTAGGCAACCTCATCTTATCCTCCTCTTTCTGCAAAGGGAGCCCTTGACAATTAGCCCCAGCGTTGTTGTCAACATTTGTTAGGACTCTGTCAGATGTGGCCACAAATAGAGTGTCTCTGCTGAGAAAGAGGTCTTCTAAAGTCAGGGATAGGTAGCCTTCCTTAGCAGAAGTCTGGGCTGTTTGTACTTGTAAAGATTTAGTCTATATGAGCGAGCCTTGTGTTGTAATCTATGCTTTTAAAAAGTGTGATGTTGAGTGTGACTTCAACCACAGTAGATGCGACCATGTAGCTCATAATGTTGTGTTAGGCAGCTGAGGATAGCTACTCATAGTTGATATGTTTCTAGAGGGCCAGGGTGGTTTGGCCTGCCTGCTAGGGCTAACAAATGCATTCTAAATGCTGTAACCCTTCTCCCAAGAAAGGGAAATTTGTGTCCAATTACCTACTAATATAAAGGTGTTAGAAAATGCTTTTTAATCCTGCATGTTCCTGTAGAGCACATGTGGCTTTGGCAGAAGGAGCATTAATGTTTATGGAGGAACAGACACTTCTTACAGTATTTCCAACTAGCTGTTCCTTGAGGGGTTTCTCTTGAAGTCTGGGCCTGTTCTAAGTCTAGCTGCAGTTCATGGGGGAGTGTTCCTGTTACTGAAATGGAATGTATTCTTTGTCCACAGACCTTGACAAACTAGACAATGAAAAGAGAGAGCTGATTCAGAACGACATTGCTGCTCTTCATCACTTTTACTCAAAGCACTTGGAGTACCCTGACAATGCTGCCCTTGTAGTTCTCTTTGCACAAGTAAGTTGGCTATAATGCAGCCTGCTTAGGTGGATGGTGCTATAGGAGTTCAGCCTTTGTGAAAGGGGAAAAATGTTAACAGCAATGGAGATGGTAGCTCTTTGCTTATTTACAGATTGATCGGAGTGTGCTTGATGGAGGAGATCTGCTTCGTTGAACCGAAGTGGCTGGATGTGCCCGATTTCAGTAGTAAGGGGAGAGACTCTTGTCTGCAGACATTCTATGAGGTGCTTCTCAAACACTGAAGAAAAGGGGAAACAACCTGTATTAAACTCTGTCAAAGTTAGGTTTCTTATGGGCTGAGCATAGTGTAGCTGTTATTGGACTTATATGGAAGGCTGCTGGTCGGAGACCCTGCAGAGGCAAAATCCATCATTCAGGCTTCAAACTTGTGGAAATCCTTGCTGGTCAGGTCATCATTGTGTTTCACCTTCACAGGGAGTAAACTTCAGAGAAGTAGAAAGAGCGGTGTGAAACTTTGATCCTGTGTGTGGCTTTTAAATGCAGTCAGGTAGTTTGGTCATCTGGAGAGATGAAGGAAAGGCAGGACGTCTTGTTAGATAACGTCTGAAATGTGTCACCTCTTCTTTCTCACCTGCTTTTCATACTTATCTGAATTGAATGTATTGTAGTGGATGGAATAACACACCAGTGGAATAGGAAAAATCCATTTTCTTCTTTTTCCTCCTATACTTCAAAATAAGCTGGGTTAAAATGTCTGAGTAAAAAGTTTATTGTTTGGTTTTTGTTTGGTGGTGGTTTTTTTGGTTTGTTTTCTTTTTGAGATGGGGGCAAATGTTATCTGCTGTGATGAAGGCTGAAATAGCAATACCCTGGTTGGTAAAACTGGGCATCTACAAACAAGGAGGCACAGTTACTATTTCGTTAATGCAGAGGTACTTTTATTCTTTAGCACGTTTATTATCTGCTTGTCATCCATTATGTTGTTTCTAATGATAGTTTTCTGTTTTGAAGACTTTACAATTTATAGTTGATACTTTGAAGACATCAGTACAACCAATTTCCTGTGGAATATTTTTGTTAGAATATTTTGTAACTAGAATCCCCAAAGATTGTGTTATTTTGGCTATCATGACTTTCGCTTCATATCCTGTTCTTGACCAACTCCACCAGATCATGGTACTTTGACTTCTGTGTAGTGCTGACTCCCAGATCTGATGTTCCATCCAGCCTTCTCTGTAGATATCTAATGTCACCCTAAGGTGTCACCTTAGGCTCATCCTGATCATCAAGCAGCTATCTGCCACTGTGGACATTGCAATTTTTTGTAACTAAAATCTCTAAAGGTCATCTGTGTGATCCTCAGAGTGTTTTACAGGACACAGCCTTCTGAGGTTTTTGCCCCAGCATAAATCTTTCTAGAAGAAGGGGAGTCATGTCTGTGCTTGGTATGTAGAAAAATGTTTCCCAGTAATTACTTAACTTGACCTAAAACTAATAGTATGGATATGCTGCTGCTCCTTTGTTTTGCATTCTTTCTCCGTCTGGCTCAGGGCAGTTGTTTGGGACTTGGGTATGTCTGATGCCTTGCTCACTCCTTTTTATGGGCTTTGTCTGATGTGTTTTCTTACTCAACACAGGTGTAATTGGTCCTTTTGAGTGGAGGAAAGATGATTTTTTTTTATTTTATTTTATTTTATTTTATTTTATTTTATTTTATTTTATTTATTTTTTGGTGTGGGGGCATGGGGGCTAGTCTATTTCCTAGACTGGTTTGTGTTTAGGTTTAGTATGCTGCTGCTATCTCTGTTGCAAGTGTTGGTGCTGAAGCATGGGTATTAGTTTAGGAAAGCAGGCTGTGAATCAATAACTGGCACCTGCAGTGTCTAAATATCGATGGTATCTGATATCAGCAGTAACTACAATTATTTTGGGCTAAAAATATTTTAGCACAAACTTATCAACATCTTGTTCTGTCTTATCACTTTCTGTTGTCTGTCTTCAGCTATTTTAGTAAAGAATAATGAATGGGTGAGACGTAGTATAGTCAAGTTGATGTATTGTGCTTCTTTTTTTTAATTCTTCTTGGTGCCAAATACAAGTTTTACTGACACAGCTTAGCCCTGAATGAAAAATCATGTAAGTCTGATGAGAACTACTGTAAGTAGAAGGCTGGTCTAAGCTAAACAATGTTAGGATACTGAGTTAGAATATCTCTTGTCTTCTGCTGGTAAAGCTCATTGATGGAGGAAACCATCTAGCTGAAGTACCCAAAACCCAATGATTTCTTCATGACTGTTTCCTTTGTTGTTCTTAGAAGTTTGGTTAAAAGTTTTGACAGTGATAGTTTCCTCATCAAGGTGTGCTTTGTACTGAATAAAAAGGAATGGTAGAAGGAAAAGTGATGATGAGGCAGAGAAATTCACAAGCAATGAAACAATCATAAGAAAAGAATATGTGCAGAAACCATGCAAACAGAAATGTGTGCAGAAACCATACAAGTGAAGAACATTAGAAATCAAGAGAAAATGTGACTTTCTCTTTTCTTTGTGTGGTATGACTTCAT
Source organism: Megaceryle maxima (assembly GCA_024605025.1). Lineage (NCBI taxonomy): Eukaryota > Metazoa > Chordata > Aves > Coraciiformes > Cerylidae > Megaceryle > Megaceryle maxima. Next base: position 14,013 of record JANHGN010019000.1, on the reverse strand, counting down.
CTTGTCATTCAGTTGCAGATAGCCTTTTGAACTGGTCCATCTACTAAGTTTTAGGGGAGATAGGTTTTTTATAACCTTTCTTTGGATGAATCAGCACATAATAAAACCTGTTGAGAGAATGAACCTGAAAATGCATCTGTACCTATAAAGCCGGGAAAAAATTTGCCTAGATTTTGCATTTTACTGTAGAATAACACAATTCTGCTTAAATGTATCTGAGAAGAGATTAGATTGTTGCCAGTTTCTGCCTGGAACAGGCATATTGAGTAATAATGATATAATACTTTTTCAGGGCACTCCTTCCACAAGAAAAATTTTTATGCATGTGCTTAATTTTAAGCCATATGATTTGCACTTGTCATTTCAATGACAAATTGATCATTCATATGTACATTCATAAGCATAAATTAAGGTTTTGTATGTTTTCTTGAGAAGGATGATGCAATCTGACAAATGTTTTTAATAGAAAGAATTTTGTATGTATTTTATGTAAAAATTTTCTTAGCTGTTAGAATAATACATTGTATGTTTGCTAACTTTATTTTTCTAATGGTATAGAGTCTAAATGTGATAGTCACAGCTTGGTGTTTTTAAAACTAGTTTTATCTTAAACACTTCTGAAAATACATACATTGGAACTTTAAGCTCGAAAAGTGTTAAAGTATATTTCAGATAAGGATTAACTTGATAAAAATAAAACACTAGAAGCCTTATATTCAAGAATCATTGCAGATTAAGCTCAATCTGATCTGTGAAAGAATGTCACTGACCATTTTTCAGCTTTTTAAGTAGCTGATTTCTTTAAAAACATGAATTAAAGCTTTAGAAAACCTTAGTTCTGAACTGAGGGACAGCATCAACAGGTCTTTTCCCTTCCAAGAAAGTAAAATACTGGCTGAATTTTTTTGGGGGTGGGATGCATTATTAACAAATAGAGTATGCAATGCATTAGCTTGGGCAGAGACCTGTTTTTCAGCCTGGAAGTTCAAAGTTCAAATAGTAATTTTTTAAAAAAGTATTTCTATTTCTGGTTGGTGTGTGGTCCATACTTGCTTTGTGAAATGATCCTGTAATATTGATTCTTACACAGGTCATAAACAAAAGGATCTGAATAGAGTAACGGTTTATGGCCTAAAGTATATAACTTAAAAAATAATCTGTGCAGGGAGAAGTACAGCACCGGAGATACGTTAATTGAGTTAGACATAGTGGGAAATGAGCTACTGTGTGCTTCATGTTTTGTTAAAACTGTATTGTAGAATCCTTTAAGTTACATCATTGTTATATGCATTTGATTATTAAATAGTGAAACAATGTTCACAATGTTTGTGTATTGTAATGATTGTATGTCATCTTCATAATAAAAATTGGGGGATACGGTAGTATTGTCGGTTTAATTTTTGTTTTCAGTTCAGAATGAAGTATATTAGTCTGAGATATTTCAACAAATTCTGAAACAGTTTGTTCTGTGATACGCAAGTTTAACTGTGATTTCCATTTCAAGTCCCACTGCAACCCTATGCCCAGTCAAAAGCAAAATCTGACCCATATTTGGCAGTTGGGATACCCCAACCTGCAGATAAATCTTTTTCAAGGATGTCATTGTTATAGATAAGATTACTCTGGAGAATTTGAAACACATTTCTCCTTTTCTTATCTTAGGATATCCGGACAAACCCTTGGTAGACCTGACTGACTGTTGTCTGTCTTATTCAGCTCCACATAGAAAATACCCAATTTCATGGATAAGAAAAAATAACCTTCTCCAACATGAAGCCCAGTGCTGAAAAACTGACATTCAGGAATTTATTTCTCAATTTCAGCAATGAGGGCAGCTGCTTATGATTCTGGCTGCATCTATGGTTACTAAATGGCTGTCAATATCATTGCTGAGAACAAGAATTTATCTTGGTTTTAAGCCACAGAAATAAGTATACCAAAAATAAAAGTACTAACCAAGCTCCCCAGTATTTTGTTTTCACATGAGAAGTGAGGAGCTGGCTGATGTCACTCGTTTATCTCCTTATTATGATCTTCTTCAAGATGAATTAGACCAAGGTAGCATTTTTTTCCCTTTAGTAAAGCAGTTTCTGTGTGCAGAATCAAGACCTCAGTAGGTGTTTTTTGGAGACATTCAATAGTCTTAATTAATTTTCCTCTTGATAAAATGTAGGAGTGAATACCAATCCCCTTTTAATGGTTCACTATTCAGACTGAGTAGAGCAAACCATTACAGGCCATTTGTTTCTGCATCTTTCCTCAGGACCTTGCTCAGAGTCCCACAGGCTTATTTCTTTCTCTGTTAAATATCTGTGAAAAGCTTCTGGGGGAGTTGATGTGACAACAAGAACTGAAGTACTATATAGAGTATACATAAGACATTATTTTCAGCTTTTGATACTGTTTACATTGAACATAACCGTGGGTTTTAATGGCTAGTCAAAATGAATGTGTACGTGAAGGAACAGATGACTGTAAATTAAATTGGGGAAAGCCTGAAGGAATACTGTAGGAAAGAGAAATGTTTCACAAAACTTCCGCTAGTGAAGATTTTGTTGTTTGCCAAGTTTGAGGTCTTTACCACTGCTTACTGGTATGGGATAACCTAGTAAGCTTCACAGCAGTAAAATACCCATTGCATCCTGTAACAGACCAGGACACTTGAAGACTTGCTGCATGCAGACTAGCTAGAATGACCTGCTCATTTATGTCTTTTTGATTTATTTTTTGCAGGTGGTTTTGGTGATTTTTTGTTTGTTTGTGTGTTAGGTTTTTTTAACAGATAAAAATGCAGCCTGTGGCTTAAAAAATGCAGCCTATATGGCTCAAAAAAAATAGGAGGGAGAAATTACCATTTGAGACACCTCAAGGAACTTAAACATTTACATTTTTTGGAAGTAAAGGGTGCCTAATACTTAACAATCATAACAAAGTGTACATTTAGTTTTGCATGTTTTCTCTAGAGAGTTTTGTAATGTTTGTGGAGCATTAGATTTCGTAAGAGGCTAAAGACTTCTCTACACAGTAATATATTAAGCTGCAGAACTAAAAAATAGCTGTGAGTATACATATACGGAACATGTGCTTAACTTTTGGGGGGGATTTTAATTGAGTTATGGATGCTTTTTCCTCCTTTGCACAGATTGAAACACTCTGGTTCATGGTGTATATAGCACATGTCTCTAGGAATCTGTGTGAACCAGGTGAATCTCAGGTAAGAACTGGTTTAACAGGGCAGCTAGGAGGGTGCTTGTTGCGAAAGGAAGAATTCTTAGCAAAACAGAAGTAATACAGCCTGCTGACGTGCTGTGTATAATTCTGAATGTTCTGGAGTCCTTCAAGGACTGCAGTAGTAATCTGACCAGCTCTTAGTGTTGATAGATGTGTTTTAACATGTTTTATATCATGTGGCTGGGAAGGTGTTGGGATTTTAGATCAGAGTCAGTGAATTTCTTTGTGGTTACCATATTCTTTGGAGCAGTTAATGGAACAGCTTCTTCCAGCTTCCTCAGCAACAGAGAATTCAGAAATACACTGAATTGTGTGACCTAATTTGTGAGATCAAATTAATTATTCTCACATATTTCTTAAAAGTACATATTTCATTCAGGATACTTGCCCTTTTTTTTTTTTTTTTTTTTTTAACTACAGCACTAGAGCTGTGTACTGAGCTATTGTTGTGCTTCCCAAAATAATGAATTCATCTTTGTTGTGATACAAGAAAGGACATGTCTAATGTTTTGCACCAAGAAATTTTCAACTAATGCATTTCTGGAAGGCAAAGCTAAGTTTTGTCTTCCAATGAAGCATTTCAAATGCAGTTGAATGATTTTTATTTGGTTTGCTATATTTTAAATTAAAATTATTTTTACATTCCTCTTGGGGAGAGGTATTTTGAAAGGTGCCTGTCCTTTTGGCACCTCACCAGTGAGCTAACATTCAGAGAAGAACATAGCCTTTAGCCTTTTCTTTTAATTAAACATCAGAAGACCCAGATGCCAAAGGGTGAAATACATTTATTTTGTCAAATTCTTTCATCCCTTTCTGGTTGGATTGCAAGATTAGTTTGTAGTTGAGTAATTTAGCTCTTTTGTCTTATTGGATGTGTTTTTGTGACTCTCTGTATCTTGAGCAACTACCATTTTATTTTTCCTCTTAGAGAAATAATGCTGATTATGAGCCAGCAATGTGCACGTGCAGCCTAGAGAGCTGATCACATCCTGAGCTGCATCAAAAGATGTGTGGCCATCAGGTCAAGGGAGGTGATTCTCCCCCTCTACTCTGCTCTTGTGAGACCCCACGTGGAGTACTGTGTCGAGCTGTGGAATCCCCACCATGAGAAAAACACAGACCTGCTTGAACATGTCTAGAGAAGGGCCACAAAGATGATCAGGGGCTGGAACAGCTCTTCTATTAGGACAGACTGAGAGAGGTGAGGTTGTTTAGTTTAGAAAACAGATGGCTCTGGGGGCACCTTATAGCAGCCTTCTGCTACTTAAAGGGTACCTACAGGAAAGATGGGGAGGGACTCTATCAGGGAGTGCAGTAATAGGATGAGGGGTAATGGTTTTAAACTGAAAGACAGTACATTTAGATTAGATATAAGGAAGAAATTCTTTGCTGTGAGGTGGTGAGACACTGGAGAAGGTTGTCCACAGAGGTTGTGAATGGCCCCTCTGTGGAAGTGTTCAAATCCAGGTAGGATGGGCCTTTGAGCAACCTGGTCTATTGGAAGATGTCCCTGCCCTTGGCAAGAGGGTTGGAACTAGACTATCTTTTGAGATCATTTCCAACCCAAACAGTTCTACGATTCCATTATGTAATTCTATGTATTAGTATAATTTTTAAGGTGGGGTGGGTTAAAAATCATATCGTATCTTTCTCTTTTTCCTGCATAAAACCAATCTCAACGTGGACTTTTTTTTTAAATAGGCATGTGCAGAAATCATAGAGCCCAAAGTTGTCTTTAGTTGCCATGTCAAGTATAAGTATTTTGCTAAAGTTTATTGGGACATTAGAAATCTCTTATTCATCTTCAGGGGCATTGCGTTTACCTATATATTTTCATATCTTATTTTAATCTTCAGAGTGCTGTCATTCTCAGAAGGCAAAACAAAGATAAGGCAACGAATGATTAAAAATAGTCAAAAGTTACTGAACTTTTGCAGTACTCTAAAGCATATGGTTTCTTTTTTTGTGGCTCCCTCATTTAACTAAATCAGTATTTGATCATTACTTCAAAGTAATTCTCACACAAAGAATTTGGGAAACATTTTAAAACTAAAAGCAGTAATCCCATGGGAGAAAAAACACTGCTGAAAATTCACAGAAGAGAAGCTCCCAGAAATGCCCCTGCCCTCTGCCTGAGGAAGATTTTAGAGCTTGGTAAAAGGGGCCAGAGGCAAGAGTCTGAGAAAAAGCTGACTGCTTTACATGAGAGTTTTTCATCTGTTCACATCTTTCAGCTTCCCAGAGAAGAGAGCAATGAGTCTGACTGCAGGACAGTCTCACCCAGGATCCCTTCTTCAACATCAGTCGGTTAAATGGATGCTTAAGGATAGAATATGGAGTTAAGATGTGATACTTCCCCCTAGTGTGTTGTGGGTTTTTTAGCTCTTAATTTTTCTTCCATGTGTTTTCAATACCACATTCTTAGCCAATCTTATATCTTGGTGTTCACAACATCCTTTAACTGTTGCTTTCATGATAAGTTAGGTGAATAAATGACATCCTTTTGGGTTTTTTTTAACCTGCCTATTGTTTTACCTCTTATTTTTTGAATTGAGTGAATAATAAATGAAGAAACCATGTGGTTTTGCTAGTGACTCTATGCGACTCATGAATTCTCTGTCATATCTCCTCTAGTCAGCTCCCTTCTAACCCGAAGAGCCATTATCTGATCACTTATTCTGATACAGAAGCTTTTCTGTATGTTTGACCATCCTGTTTCTTTGTCTGCATGCTTCTAGGTCCAAATCTGATTGGTCTTCCTAGTTCTGTGGTCTGCTTCAAGAAATGTCTTGGCATTGGTACAAAGCAGAATTAGATTATGATTTTAAAGGACTATTTTCAACAATACTTATCTAGAAAACAGATCTTGGAGTAATTGCTGATGATAGCTGTTTTAGAGTCCATCATCATGTATGAATATTCAATACGTTACCTTACATTTATTGTTACACCTTACATGAAGGGATGACCAAATGATCTCCAAAGGTGGTTTTGGCCAAAGTTATTCTGCAATTTGTAATCCTATTGTACAGGCACTTCAGTTCATGAAATCTTCCCTCAGTTCTTTGATACATTTAGAAGGGATTCAGAGAAAGCACTTGAGTTCAGCCCTCATTGTTGCTCTTGCTGACCTGCAGGTAAATAGAAGACATGTTCAGTCTTGCACTTTTCATAACGTCTATTTCTTAAGCTTTATTGTGTAACAGGGAATTAAATAGTAACTTAATTATCTGATAACTTGAAAATGTGCCTCAGTTCCACTAAACTTAGAAGTTATTCTTTAACAAGCCCATTTGGAATAGGAGATATGGGAGAGGAGAGAGCATGAGGCACTGTGAGTTATAGTTCAGGTGATAAAGCAGCATGTTTGCTGTTCTTAGATTCCCCCCCCCCCCCCATGGGTTTTACAGCAACAAGTAGTATAAAATATGATACAAAACCAAAAGCTGGTTGTGTGGGTCACTGCTTTCTTTCCAGAATAACATTTAATCCCTGGCAGTAGCGGTGGTCTTACAACCAGCAGTGATCATTTTAGTACAAGTGGAATTCACTTAATGCCACTACATCTTTTACAATATAAATGTGGTTGGGTTTTTTGTTTGTTTGTTTTTTGTTTTTTTTTTTTTCTGTAAGACCCTACAGATTGCCCTACAGCTTTCCCTCTTTCACTCTTTTTTGCTTAATCATGGGTAGAGGAGAGGATAAATAAGGAGAAATGCTCAAAAAGAGGAGCATGAGACTTAATAATGGAGACTAAAATCTCTGATTGCTCTTGTGCATTGTGTGCTGGTTTTGTTATTTGTCTGTTTCTGGTGGTATTGATTTAAATCCTGTAGTTTTACATTGCTTGCACATGGCTCAGGCATCTGCAAAACACTGAATGATCACCTAAGCTCAAAGATCTGATGCTGGGATGTAAGTGTGTAAGGGATTTCCTTTGTCAGGGCACTATTTTGGGGAGAGAGAACTAACTCTGGGTGTTCTGCTGACATCAGTTTGTCTTCTGGTGGTTCTACGATGTAACTACAGGCTGTTGCCACAAGGTGTTGTGCTTTTTCCTATGCAGGTATTCCCTCACTGCCCTTTCTTTTTCATCTAATGATCATCTGTTCACAGGGCTAAGTTGTGAGGAAATGGAAAACTGGACCAAGGGAGGCAGTGGTGGTGACTACAGTGATGGGGAAAATAAGTGATTTTCTTTCTGATTGGGTTGCTGAACCTGCTCAGTCCTGAGACTGCAGTTACTGAGAGTTTGACAGAATACAATCATCTTGGTTTAGATGGAACATCAACCATATCCTTTATTGCTTTCCGGTATGATTTATGTCCTAACAAACTGCCCACTCTTCGCTGGAGTATATAATCCATGTTTGGGCTGGAAACAGAAAAGAGGAGGAGACCCTTTGCTATTGGGAAGATGAATATATGAGGGTTTTCTTGGTGGGAGGGAAAGAAACAAAAAGGTTTTAAGATGGAGCCTAATTATTACAATGGGACTGGATTTGATTCCCATCTTTATTGCTTATGATTATTTACCAGCAACCTTGATTTTGCCATACAGATCAAGTGATCATGGATGATTTTTTAAATTAAAAATGTTTTAAATTTTTATCCTTAAACCAGCATTTTACTGCTTATAATTTATGCATCATGTGATCCGTCTTCAAGATAAGGACTTATTTATAGGTAAACATAGAAAATTAAGCTATTGAATTTTTTAAATGATTTAAAAAATTTTGTACCACAAAAGGAATTTACAGAAACCTAAATACAATGTGGTACATAATTTTTGATATACCATTCCTGCTAGAAAAGAAAGGGTAACTTCCAAATGAAGACAGTGAGATCAGATAATATTTAAGATACATAAATTTATATACTCAGTGTGTACTTAAACCATGGTCTAAATGTTTTAAATTAATAGGTCTGCATAAAAACAAAATAATGATGCATAAGAACAAAATTACAAGTATGTATTATTTAGGGACAAACTATTTTAACCATGTTGCAGAAACAGCGAAATATGTACTCATCCTTCCTTACTTTTATAACATATTTTGTAATTAAAGCAAGTTTTGTTCTCTGTTCCCAAAGAAAATAAGCTATTTGCTGTAACCTAAACAAACCAGAAATTAGTAGGCATACTTTTTGAAAGTTAGTTTGATTCAGCAAAAGGAACAGTGTCTTTTCATTGTTTAATATAATGCCATAATTCTTGGCAACATCCATCTACTGAGGCTTCTATGCAGAGAAGGTCTATATAGACTGAATTTTTTTGCATGTAGGTTAAGAACTGCCAGTTAAGTGGTAGAAGTATCTGCCATAATCAGGATAGAGACCACAGAAAAGAAAAATTGCTCTAAGGGGATGATCACAAGAGTGTTTAACTTGAAACGCTAAAGGATTATGTAGTATTATGAAAAGGGTACGTGCAGGCAAGATTATTCTGTCATTTGTTGGGACCTGCCTGTTTTGCCAGGCACAAGCCACTTACCTTCATGCTATGTAATAATTTAAAACTCCTCTCTTGCTGGAGAATTTCTTTCTTGTAAGTAGCAGAAATGGCGAGTAAGGTCTTTTAACTTAGAGGCAGATGCTATTAGTCAATACTGAGCACAAAAGCAATTGCATGAAAGATAATTTTAATTTCATTTTTGCAATGCCTGATGAAGAAATTGTCAGCATATTTTCAGCAATGCATGTTTTTAAACACTGTTTGAGACTCATGAAACACCCCAGGTGGCATTAAGTGTGCTTCTTCATGTGTTATATTGTGCCCACTTACAACCTTGCTGTCCATGATTATTAATTTAGTGTACAGTATCTGTACACTGCAGTGTACAGTGTATTCAGCAGGATGACTAATCCCATTTGTGCTGAATAGAGCTGTTGAAAGGTAGGGCTGCCTCCTGTCATGCCATGCTTTCAGGCACACTGAAGGTGAGATTCAACTATCATATTATTACTGCAGCATATTTATTTTTTCAGGAAGGACAAAGTTTATGTTTGCATATACCTGACTGGCCAAGTTATTTTCAAAATTATTCAGTCTGTGAATTCTCAACAAGAGAAAATTGCCTAGGTTCTGTACAGGATTCAAGACATTCCATAGGATTAAGTGCAGTTTCCCCAGTGGGGCTCTTGTTCTGAAGCCTTTTTCCTCTTACTGCAGAATCACTGGGCAAGCAGAGGGTAGTATGAAAATTATAGCTCAGAGAGATTACTTCTGTGGACAGATTTGTCCTTGTTTTTCGGAGTCTTTTGCTGCACATAATCTACTACTGTCTGGACACACCTTCATAGCTCATCTGTAGTATCTGCCCAATGTAAATTGTTAGCTCCTCAGGGCAGGTACTTGTTTGAACAAATACACATTTTAGAATGCCATGCCGGTCTATGGCACCACATTAAAAGTCGTGATAATTAACACTGGTTAATTTTCATACCTTGTGCTTTTATAAAAAGCAGGACTTTGTGTACCACACTTTTTAATTCGCATGCCAAAACTCTAGCTTGCTCAATTTTAAAGAAAACAATGAAACTTCATAGTTTTGAGGCAACATTCTTTTTAAAATTTGTATTCCTAGTTCACTTACTAGACTACATTGAAATTATGAGATTTCATTACTTTGTCAAAACATTTGAAAACTGTTTTTTTGAAACCTTATTTTTTTTTATTGTTTATTCACTTAAGAGGTTTAGCACTTTGCCATTTCAAACACTTGTACGAAGTGCTGAGATTCTTAATCCTGACAATCCCCAAATCCCTTGCTCTTATAAAGATAGCTGCCTGTGTCACTGCAAGTAAGGACTAGTTGCCTGAATAAACATCTGAAGTTAGAATTGTACAAAACATGAGATCTTGTCCTTAGCACTTGCTTGGAGGAAGAAATGCAATAAAAGGGAAACTGAGGTCTGTCAGTGAAAGAAAAATAGTTTTCACTCTTATTTATCATAAAACATATGTGGCTGTGACCATTATAAAGTCAGTGACCTTCTTAGCTCTCTTCTTTCTTTCAGTGCAGTCCTGGAGGGAGCCCTCTTTTTGGAGAGGACAAATATCAAAGTTTTAAATGCTAAGTACCTATTTTTAAGTATAAATAGTAAGATATGATGTTGCAATTGCACATTAAATTTTCATTATATTAAATATCCTTTCTTGCATTTGCAATCCACAATTATTCATCTAGCACATGCGCAGGTTCTCTGTATTAATGTGCTAAAATTTCAGTTTCCATCTTTTAAAAATAAAAATTGACAAGTGCACCTGGAGTTAGTGGTACTTGATTTTTCTAGTACTTGGTACTTGAGTTTCTGAAAATGGGATCCTTTATTGCCACAGTTCATTATGAATGTACAAAACAAACATAAGTATTTTAAGAGAAGACAGTGTTTGAATCCTGTCTAGGAGAGCTGCTGAAAATGTTTGCAGTGCAAACAAGAATGGGTTGACATTTGCATGTCAGTAGATTCTTTCTGCAGTGTACTTAGTTTTCAGATTGCCTTTGCTCTGTTGTAACATTTTTGGCCCCTGAATTCCCAACATTTTCACAGTTTACTTTTCTACTGTGTGGTGGTTTGTTGTGTGGGGTTTGGTGTTGTGTGTGGTGTTTGTGGGTTGTGTGTTTTTTTTTTTTTTGGCGGGGGTAAATAAAAAATTAAACCTGAGAGTGGATCTGAGAGTTGTGAGCAGAACAAGCTTTAATGGCATGAAAGAAAAATGGTCATCTAAATAATGATAGGTTTGTTATTTTCCCAAAAGACAGCCCCTATGACTTTATTTTCTTAATTTTAAAAATACAACTCTTCAGAAGCATTTCTGCAGTGCCTGTTTTTTCTTGCACAGAGGCAAGCTTCCAGATTCCTTAAAATGAATGTCACGATGTGCCAAATGTCCCTGCTTAGGAATTAAGTAAGAAAGCGCCTTATGTTGGAGTTATTTTTCTAAATAAATAAAAAAAAAATCAATCTCAAACTTCAGTTTGGATTCTGAATTTTCTTAGCTAAATTCCTTATTTCTGCTCAAAATACATGGTAGCTGTATTTATAGGAGCACTAACCTGAGCATTAAGTTTAGCTTTGGCTTGGAAGATCTGAAAAAATCTGCTACTGAGAGGGCACTGTCCACCTCAGTGAGGTGTTCCCACACTGCTAATTTTACTAATACTGCTCATATTGTCACTGTACATAAGGTGAGAGTTATCCTCAAATATATTAGCTGCAAAAAACATTTAAGCTGAGTCAAATACTGATATTCAGAGCAGGGAAAGATGTCCATTTGTCTATGAATTGTTGTTTAAGCAAACAAAAGTACTGTAATGTAAAAAAAAAAAGTGTAGAAAACTTTCAGAAGTCACAGAATTAAAAAAATGTAACCATGTAAATAGAATAACGTAGCTAGGCTTGTTTATTTTCCTTGTAATGAACTCCTGCTCTGATCTGCAATGTAGTTCCAAGTTTTGTGTGGGTCTTAACTGGAAAATGGAGATACAGCTACTTATCAGGTGGCTTTTTGCTAATGATCGAGTCTACAAAACCTGAAGAAGCAAAAGGACTTCCTAAGTTGTGATGTTTTTCTGTTTCTGATAACACATTGTTGATCAGACTGTTAGCAGACAGATTTTTCCTCCCACACATCATCATTTTATTTGATGGTTGACCACTTTTGCAGAGGCATCTGCCAAGAATACAGCTTATAACTGCAAGCATTAAAGAGAAATGGTGGAAAAACTGAGTCTGAATAATTATAGAAGATTTGTAAAGGACTGGAGGGATTCCCCAGTTGCTGCTTTTATAAGGTTTTTAAGGAGATACAATGGTAGGAACACTTGACGGAGGACAGTCACAGAAAGCAGGGGCTAGGACTGTAAAAGAGAGATAACTTCTTTAGTAGTTTTAGTTGTCCTATAGGATGCCAGTCTCTAAATCTGTTTCTGTGGGAGTGGAAGAGAAATGTGAATGTTTATCAGATGTGGTTTGGAGTGTATTACAAATTTTTCATCTGAATTATGAGATAGTGAAGATTTTTGCCCCTCCCCTTGGTGCTTGTGAGTTCTCTGCTTACCAAAGAAAGTCCTGCCAGGGCTGCTTTACTTATATAGCTATATAAGCAGAAGATTCAACAGGGTTAGATGATTTAATAATCAGTCTTCTGAAGTTTTTTGACTTCAAATTGAGTCAGGCAGCAAATTCAGGGCTTGTGGTTAGTCATATAAAAAATATTGAGACTTTACTGAAAAGTATTCAAAGACAAAACATCTAAAGAGAAGTGCAAATGAAACATTCAAAGGTGATTCTTAAGCACTGTCAGCATTTCAGTCATCCTGCCTGAACGTAAGTCTTATAAGCCTATCTAAAATCACAACTTTTAATTATGGGACATACAAAAATAATGACTTAAGATGGAGAGAATTGAAAGCTCAATTAAAATATCTTCTTTGAGGTAGGTCTATGTACTTATTTTATTAATTTTGTCCAATAGTAATTATTTAAATAATTGCCACTCTGAAGAGTGCACTTAAAATTGACTGCTGACATATCCATGTATGTGAGTACTGTAACTTGTGTCATAAGTACTCAATCTAAAAGTAAAAAAAAAACCACCCCACACCTTTTTTCTTTTGTGTCATTAATGGACAGCCCCAGAAACTGAATGTAAGTGGCTTTTATTTAAATTGGCTATGTAGTGTTGCTTTTTTGGTGTCTCATCTAGAAGTACTTTTCAGTCAGTGAAAAGTTTTGCCATTGGCAGTAACCGTACAAAGCTGTTAACTTTCCCTGCTTGTGGAGATAGATGACATGTTAGGAATTAAGAAGCAGCTTTCTTGCTAAATGCAAGAAAGGAGAATCCAGTTTACTGTTAATTTTGTAGCAAAATCACTAGGAACAAGAATTTTAAACACTAGAGCTAGCAGAGCTGATTTGAAGACCATACAGAGAATGCCAAAGAACTTTGTTTTCATATAGTCCCTGCTCAGAGTAAAGCTTCCCTTTAGCTTTTATTAATATTAGTATTGAACCAAGATGCTGCCAAAAAAGGTGGCAAAACTGATGTTTTTTGTGTTATGGATGCTCAGATTGTGGCTATAACTGTCCATATGCTGTCCTTATCAACCCATCTGTTTTCCTCTTTCTTTTTTTCCATAACTCCTTGTTACTTTATTACCTACAGTTATGCTCCTTGATCTGAAACCTTCAAAATCTAACATTACTTACCATGGTGTAAATATTAATTTTGGATTTTTTTGTCTTATTTAAATATGTCTCCTTTGCCTGTGTGTCTTTAGTTTGTGCTGTTAAAATGATTCATGACACTGGGGTCACTATTCAGACACTGAGTCCAGTGAGATGAGATACTGCTGTGGGTTATTTTGCCCTCATTTCCTAGTTGGAGGATGAAGATGGCTGCAGATGCACCTGTTCTGAGATTTGAGATGAAGTATTTCTTCCGGTCTTTGCTGTGGAAGGCTTATCACTCACTAAATGTCGGTTTGTTTTGTAGTGACGAAAATATAAACCAAACAGGTTTGAAGCAACTTTAGAGTGCCAGGACACCCAAAATGCTCTTTTGATGAAAGAAACAGAATTAGTGTGATTTTGTGTCATTTCCCATGAGAATGGAAAATACCATTGTGTTGAAATTTTTGAAATAAAAAGTTGTGGCCTTGTCAGTCTAAAACTGTTTCTCTTTCAAAGCCTCATGAAGTCAGGAGGCTTTCTTCCATTACATTAATGGTTTGGTGTTTGTGGCGTGTTTTTTTTGTGTTGGTTGCTTTTTTTTTG
>JANHGN010018998.1:30759-44093 GCA_024605025.1 Megaceryle maxima | reverse complement strand
AAAATAAAAAAAAAAAAAGTGTAATTTTGAGAATGGAACTGCCAGTGCTTTGATTTGATAAAGGACAAACTTAGCAACAAAATTAACATGCCCAGAGCAGAATTTTTTACATGTGTCCAGTAAGAAAAAATTCCCTGGATCATAAACAACAGATCCATCCAGCACCCCCACAACCCCATCATTCACTCTGCCTCTTCTCCTTACGTGTATCACTCTTACAGGCCCCAAACTCAAGTGCATTCATTGCAATTTCACTGCACTGTTTGGCACTGGGTTTCTGATGCTGTCACTATTTCTTTCCTCATAAGATCAGTGACATGCTAAAAATTTGGAGCAAGCTTTGAGCTCCTAAGGGGCGTAGGTGTAGAACAGGGATACAAACAGAAACATTTTGCTTTTCTGCAGACTCACTTTTTCCCCATCCATTCTAATCTGAATCTCATGGACCTCTAAACACAATGTCTAGCCTTAAAGTGTGACTGGCTTTCCTATTCTCTGCCTCTAATAGAAATGGCTCAGCAGCAGTAACGGTGGCAACTTCTTTTCAGGTTTATAGGTTTATTACTCAAAATGCTCTTACTGTGAAAAAAATCTTCTGGTTTTACATGCATAACAAATACCCACAGTAGAGTGCACAACCGGGAGATTTCAGCACTGGCTGGCTGGCAGCGAGGGCCTTCACTCCTGCCTCCATCCTGCACACAGCCCAGCTCTGCAGGATACTGGTACACGGCCCTGGCCCAGCCCCACAAGGAGCTGGTGTGCAGCCACAGCTCAGCTCTACAGGGGACTGGTAAGCAGGGAGCTGGTAGAAACATGCACAAAGGTAACAAGAATCAATCTGGACATACAAAAAAAAAAAAAAAAAAAAAAAAAAAAGCAGAAGCCTCTGTGGCAAGTCCTCTGGCACTGGCAGGAGTTTTCAGGCTGGACATTGGAAACAATGTTTAGGAAGTATGGAGGGAACAAGGGAAGAGAAAGGAGGGCATGTGCATGCCCATCAATTTTCCGCAGGTGCAAGGTTGAAGTGAAAAGCTTCCTGATGACCTCAAGCAAGCTACTGAAGCATGAACGTTAACAGCTAATTGAGAAGCAGAGTTGATTGCCTGTACTGCACTTAGAGGGTTCATGTTAAAAAAACACAGAACAAACCTCCAAGTGATATGCAAAATTATATGGGGGACAGGCAGAGAGGGCAAGGAAACGGGAATCTGTGATGCTAAGCCTTAACCATGACAAGCAGCAGAATGTTCAAATGTTAATTTAGAGACCAGAGCTGAAGAGCTTGGGCCTTTCTGCCTACTGAAGGCTTTGCCTGCAGCAAACAGATAGAATCAAATTACAGAAGACTGTTAAGCACTGGCTATAAACTATCCCTGGACATGCACAGAGCTTTGGAGCATTGCTTAATTAGCCATTAAGATTTCTTTCATTCTCACTTGTTTGGCTTTTTTGTAGACTGCCATTCATTTTTTCTTCTGGAAGTGATAGTAAATGCAGGATCATTTTGCAAATGATGCATGCAAATTTTTTACTTATCTTTAGAAGTTTTAAGTGTCCCTGTCTCCAAATACTCTGGCCTCTCTTTAATTTGAGAAAATAATATGTTTTAGAAAAGATAGCTAGTCCGGCTTTCATTTTCCTGTTGCATGTGTATTTGTGTGCACGGTCATGAGATATAGTAGTGCTAGAGCAGGTGTTACTCGATGATATGTTGACACAAAAATTAATGTTTATTCTCAAAACAGTCATTATGCATCAGGTTCATTCTTTATCCTGGAACAAGGACAGTTTCTTTCTCTAAACTGTCCTGCAGGTACATTTGTGTGGAGCACTAGGATGAATTCTGTAATAATAACCAGCCCCAGTGTATGGCACAACCCAATTTCAGCCGCAGGCATGTTACATACCTTTCGTCTGAAGCAAACAGGTAAAAATTAATGCCTAAGTCATCTCCTAGGGCTGCCACATGACACAGCTGGTAATACAGATACTTAATATTGTAAAATAAACTCAGTATTGCATCCTTTGATAATAATTTTATAGCTATCAATAATGAGCATCATTTTATTTTTATGTATTCTAAAGTTACAGCAGTTACACTAGTGACACCTAATCATCTTAAATATGTAACCAAAGAAATCACTGCTGAGAACTACAGATATCTCAAGCTGCAGAGAGGTCTTGATGACTTCAGATTGCTGTGTTCTTTCGTGCTCAGTCCCTCTGTCCATGACAGTATTTATAGTGTGCAGTCACACGCTGAGGAAACTTGGAAGTTATAAAGGCACAAAAATAACTATAAATGAACCAAAAATGAGCACCGCAGAGTAGCAACAGTAAGAAAACCAGAAGGCTTTTGGAAAGCAGTACATTTTATTCCCACATCTGATTCTGCCATCTTCTGCTGATGCTATTAAAATACCTCAGCACGAGGCAGAATTTTTATTTTATTGTGCGACAGTCTCCTTTCCTGAAAAAGTGGATTGCATTTGCCAAATTCCCCTTTTAATTTTGGGAATTTACAGGTATAAACAGAATACAATATAATCGCATTTCGACTATACATGCAAATGTACAACATTGTAACAGCAGCTTTTTTAACAGTCAAAACTGAATTTCCGCAAGTTTCTACTAATAATTCAACAACAGTAAGCGGCAAAACACTGAACGCTCCCAGGAAAAAGTCCTGTAACAAAAGTCCAGGGGGAGAGCTTTCGACAGCACGTGCCAAACACGGAGCGTCCACTACAGGATCTAAGACTGGTGTCCAAGTGGTAAAAAGATTCATGTTTCTTATGGACAGAAAACACTGAGCAGAGTGAGGACAGATCAGAAATGTGGGGTTCTCTTCAGCCATCTGTATGATTACAATGCAGTTCAATATCATATTGAGTTCAGTAATACATCAACCGTAAGTCATAGGCACAAAGTTCTTTTGTCTAGGATGCAATTGAAAAGCTAACAAAACCCCAATTACATTAGCCCATAAACAATAAATAGTGCTTTTATCGAAAAAGACATCATATGGAGCTTGAACAGAAAGTAAATGTATTTTGGCATACATCCAGTATCTCAACTCTTAAACACAAGCTATAGATAACGCGTGATGTACAGATCTCCATGCCCCATCCCCCAGCTCAGCAGCTAGCTGCAGGCTTTTAGCCTCAACGTCTTTATAGCCATCTCTTTCAAAATTCATGGGTGATGCCAGGTTGCTTAACTTCTGCACTCACTCAAAAAACATATGGTCACAGCTGATGCCTCTGCCTGCATTTATTGACAAGAATCTAAAGCTCCCCCAGAGATCAGTTTTGCAAATATTCCCTGCTGGGTAAATGGCTCATTTTTGGATTTCAGTGCTGAGCACGCTGTGAAGTTAACACTGCCTGCTTGGCTTGAGAAGGCAATGGGCTAGGCACTGCTTAATGAGGGCTGTGAGAATGACTGATTTTCAGTTCAGTCGCTTAATAACTAATAACAATAATAACAACAACAGCAACAACAATAAACAACTTGGTTCATTTTTTCAGGAGATGATAGCTACTTGTTTCAGCCCGTGGTCAAGATGGCCTGATGGCTGGGACACCCTTTTGAGATGAGGAAGATTGAGAGTTAAATCTCTTCTCTACCTGGTTCTGAGTAAAGGTTCGACCCAAGGACCCCCACCAAACAAAAGGGTATCCTCAAGCTAAAAAATGCTAAAAAAAAAAAAAAAAGTCCTCAGTTAAGTGTATGTGGTGCAAAATATTAGCATATTCAGTAGAAGCCCTACTGGAATGCCCACTTCCTGCTTCCCACAGAAGCACTGGAGAGGCCAGGGTGGAGAAAGCAGCTCTGCCCCTCATTGCCCGCAGGGACAGGCTGGGCACAGGGGAGCAGCTTGCACCAATGCCACAGGCAGCTCAGTGCTAAGAGCACCAAGCATCCTGGTCCTCAAGTGCTTGGTTGTGGGATCTGCTGGAGCACTCTGAAACTCCCTGGCTTCACTTTCTTACGCTGCACACCACAGCAGAAGGACAGTAACGGCAGATGTGCACAAAGCCATGTCCCAACACGTGGCCAGGATATAGCAAATCTGCCCCGCAAAAGCTCTCCGGGAACCCTGGAGAGATGGTGTCCCCAGTTCTGCTATCAACCTGTACTTCTGAGAGAGGGAGATGGAGAGGATGCCTAGGTTCCAGACCAGGCTCTGATTCACCCGACCTTAGGGTACAAGATGGGGACAGCACAAGGCACACACTTTTACCTTAATCTTTTTATAGGCACTCCCAAATTAAACCAATACATGCCAACATTTCCAAGCTTTTTTATTTGGGTCAAGCTAACATTCCCACTGCTACATATAGTTAAAGCTCATGGATAAAACATCCTTCTTTTGCTAACAAAAGCTTCTCATAAGTTCAGATCTGGTTCTGCTGTCATGTTCAGCAGCACAGGATAAAAGTATTTCTGCTGAAGACACAAACCAGGTGCAGGGCCCAGCCCGGCCACAGAACCAGGGAGAGTTTCAATTCTTCAGTTAAGAGGGTGATTTTAAACCAATATAATTGAAGTGGCACAACCTCTAGCTCTGTTGCAATTGTATTGACACAGAGGAGCACATAAAAGTACAGTTAACAGGAGCTTATATATTGTAGTAATATGTTTATACAGAGTACCTATAATTGGATGGATACAGATATGGAAGCACATCGACAGAGCCTGCGGATCACAAGGCTCCAGACACAGGCTAAGGTACAGGCCACTGCCGTGTCACTGGCACTGCCAACTAGCTCAGTGGTACTGATGTCACTCATAGCCCATGCTGCTGGGCATGCACCCCATGACTTCCCATTACCCAACTCTCTCTGTGGCCACAGCAGAGGAATCGGCACCTTTAGCTGTGGTGGGTCTAAACTGATGTACTGAAAGCAGCTGAAAGCAAGCCCGAAGCATGAGCAAACTCTGACCTTTTGCTTTTTGACAATGAGGTAAAGCCATCCTACATGATTTGGATTTGTCACTGTTGATGTGGAAATGTATGCTCTGCCTTTCCCTCTGTACAGAGAACCAGGTGTCTGTTCTCAAGCAATAGATTTTCAGACCTGCTTTTTAAGGGTTTGGTAGCTCTTCATTTTCTATCAAATAATCCTTCTTTATATAATTAGCACCCCTCACCAACCTCCATACTCCAAGATAGGCATCCTTCAGGGAGCTCCTGTTCACTTCTTGTGTGCTGGTGGCTGTTCCCTGGACTGCCAGTCCCTTGGCAGGTTTCTCAGTGCCATCCTTCTCTTCCTCTCTGCTCTGGCTGTCCCGTGTGGGTGATCCTTCCACTGCTGCTTCCTCAGCCCCCTTCTCCTGGGAAATTGCCTCCATTGCAAACAGTGCTTGGTCCCCAGCCTGCCTTTTCCCTTCCTCTTCTCTGGCTTCTTCCTCCAGGTCCTCGTAACTGCTCTGCCGTCTGGTCTCAATGTACTTGGCCACGCAGTAAATGACAGACCCCAAAGTGTTGACCACAACACCTGCTATAAATAACTTTGTGGGCTCCACATCATTGAATGCCACCATGCCCACTGTAATGGTTGCTATGCTCTTCACCACCCCTACGAAGCTTGTGGTCACAGCTGAGTTAATGTAAGTGCAGTGAAGGGTGGTAAAGTTCATGGCACAGCTAATCAGGACACAAGCAATAAAGATGCATACCATGGCAGGGTCCTTCCACCCCGGGAAGGACCAGACATTGATGGAATCCATGCTGGCAAAGGAGCAGATGATGAGAAAAGGGGTGGCTGAAACAGCGATGGCATACTGAGCTGTCAGGGGTCCATATTCACTGTCTACACTGGTCTTCTGAATAAGCACCAGGTAGGCAGCGTGTATCAGCACAGCCAGCACGCCTGTCACATAGCCCATGGCATCCCCGGTCAGGTCACCCGCTCCTGTCCGAAGAGTCACAGAAAGAAACAAGCATGGATTTTGCATGTGAGAGAGAACGAGAGCACCATTTCAGACTGGGGGGATTTTTAGGAAATGGGCATTGATGCACTTTCCACAACTCCTAGGATTTGTCATGCTTGTCCCAAGGCAGGACACGCTTACCTCCCAACAGATACACCTCTTGGGTTTTTTTGCATGCTTCAAAGCTATTGAATGTCTTTCACTCTGTCCCTAAATCCCACAGTCAAAAACCAGACTGCATTCTCCCTTTTGTGAAGATGCTGTCAGAGATTTGCAGCTGAAACTGCACATACACAATGCAACCTGGTCACCCTCTTGCCGGCACAGGCACATGTCAGCTCTGGCTGGCCAGGCTGCATGCTCCCTGTCCCTCCTTCTGCCTTCCTGCTCCCCCCAGCAAGTCCAAGCCATGTGGGGTTCCCCACAGCAAGAGCATCCCTGCTAAGCCATCCCCCTGCCAGGCTTCTCTGCAGATTAAACTACTCACCATCCATACTCTGTTCCCTGGGGCAGCCCCCAATCCAGAAGTGCTGCTGGGCCACACAGAGACAGCTTTGGCTCCCACCCCCTCTGTTCCTCAGCTGAAAATCAACAAAGGTATGGTCCCTGGCCCCAGAGGGTTGCAGCTGATCCCAAAGGTTACCTCTACTCCTGTTAAGACTGCACTTACCTAGTAGGGCTGCAGTTGACCCCATGGGGTTATAGTTGCCCCCAAATGATTCCATCTACTCCTGCAAGGTTGCACCCACCTCCCATAAGGCCACACTTTTCTCTATAGGGTTGCAGCTTCCCTAGTAGGGTTGCAATAAGGTGCTATCCATCAGGCTATCCATAAGGCTGCACCTACCTCCACAGGTTTGCACCAACCCCTACAGGGTGGCACTGACCCCCATACGGACAGTTGCTCCGTAAGGCTGCACTGAGCCCTGTAAGATGGTACCTGTGACAGCGGGGCTGCATCCACCCGCAAGGTCACACCTGCCCCCGTAAGCTTAAGCCGGCCACAGCGGGGTTGCAGCTGCCCCCCCCCCCCCCCGGGGTTGCACACCTCCCCGCATCCTCGCATCTTTTCCCCCGAGATGTCTCTACCCGACCCATCCCGCCCCGAAGCCCAACCCGGGCGGCTGGGGCTGCCGCTGCAAAGGCGGCGCCGCCGTCGGGGCGCCCCGCGGCGTGGCCGCCCGTCCCGTCCCGTCCCGTCCCGTCCCTCCGGTGCGGTCGCACTCACCGGCCAGGGCGGCGCCGCAGGTGGTGATGAGGACGGCGACGAGGACGCCGGGCGAGGGCATGCCGTCGCGGAGCACCAGGGCGCCGGTGAGGAGGGTGACGAGGGGCAGGCAGCGCTTGAAGACTACGTACATGGGGAGGCTGAGGCCGCGCAGCGACCAGAGGGTGAGGGTGGACTGCAGGGTGGCCAGGGCGGCCACAGCGGCGAAGGGGCGCGCCAGGCGGGGCCCGAAGGGCGGCAGCGCAGCCAGTCCCCTCCGCCGCAGCGCCTCCAGCCCCAGCGCCGCCGCCGCGCTGCTGAGGCACTGCAGCAGCGTCAGGAAGGCGAAGTGGTAGCGGGCCAGCAGGAACTTCAGCAGGATGTTCAGCGAGCCCGAGCACAGCCCGTGCGCCACCGCCACCGCGACGCCCCGCGCACGGCCCCGCCACCGGCCCATCCTCCCCGCGCACGGCCCCGCCGCCGGGGCCCGCGGCACTGCCGCCCGCCCGGCCACCCGCCGCGGCGGCGGCGGGGGGTGACGCGGGGACGGGCGGAGGCAGGGGGCGGGCGGAAGCAGGACGCGCTCCCGGCAGGGCGGCCACCGCCCCCGACGTGTCGTGTGTCCCCCCTCTGCACCGCCTCCGGCGCGTACCCCCTCCTCCTCGCGCCTTTGCCCCTCCTGTCCCCTCCCTGCAGCCGTCCCCGGTGTGTGTACCCCGCCATCTCCAGTGGGTCTCCCCCATCCCGTCGCCCCCGGTGTTACCCCCAACTTCGCGCCGCGGTGTCCCCCGGCTCGGCGGCGGCGGGAAATATCCCCACCGCCGCCCGCAAGCTCTCTCAAACCCGTCCGGGCGCAGGAGGTGCGGGCGGCGGCAGCGCGCACCGTCGTGCTTTCAGCCCGGCGGATAAACGCCGGCAGCCCGCAGCATCGCGACGGAGAGCGACCGGCCCGACATTAGCGTGGGACACCCTCAGAAAACCCCACGTTTCCCGGAGCTGGGAGGTCAGTGCAACCCCACTTCGCCCTTCCCTTCCCAGCCCCCTCATGCACAAGCTGGACAGTACCGCTTTCCTCTCCCCAAAAGCATACGGTCTCCCAGGAAAAAGCGTCCATCGAGCCTCCCGGCGGCATCCTTCCTGCAGCACCCCCCGCTTCCTCTCGTTGGGGTCCCGGCATCCCCCGACCGCCTCCCGGATAGCCAAAGGGAGCCCCTTCTCAGCCGGGGAAAGGTGGATAGACGGGAACAACTGCTAAGAAAGCAGGGAGAACCTGTTTCTAGCAGGGGACTTTCCTTGAAAGATTACTAAAAGCTGGTAACCACACAGAGTCTTCAAAAGTGATGTTTTAAAGCCTGCTAAACTTGAAATAAACTAATCCCTTCTCTCGATTTGCCAGATGAAGGTTTTAACAGGAGACCGCAATAGATCACCTCCACTCTAAGGAATGCAAAAGCAGCTTCTCTCAGACAGCTGGTCCTCTAGCAGCCTCCTGCAGTGCCAGGCGACGTAAAGGAACAAAAAACTACTTTTATTTGGAGCTGCCTTATAATCGCAAGCCTTAACATCAATTCGTGGTAGGTCTCTTTCATTAGCAGTAAGACTGCCTTTCACCCATCAATATGAGATTAGCAAAGTTACTCTTTATTTTGAATGAAACCAAACTCTCCCCTCTCCACAGGAACAGTGTTAGAAAGAACCAGCTTGGGGGGAAATGACATACTTGACACCTGAAGCTTATTTCAGAAAGATTTTAAAAGATTTTAAATAACCTTTTGGAAGACATAAAAAGAGTGGACCAGATCCTGGCAAGGGTTTGTACAGAATTTAGCACAAGCACAACATGCATTTCAGCACCGTAAAAAAGGCACAACTATTTTCTGTGAGATTTTTTCAGAAAAAAAATGTTAGGTTTCAGTCTTAGTTCAGTTCATAGACCTCACTAGACATACATACTTCTTCCCGGTCATTACACTGGAAACTCTTGTACAGCTGCTCAATGTTCAGGTGAGACCTGTAGCAATTGCAGGAAAGGGCTGCTGATGCCAACAGCTTTCAACAAGAGCAGGGCAGGCATTGGGACTGCCAGGCAAGCGTGCACAAAATGACCACGCTAGTATGAAGGAGTGTCAAGAAAACCACACTGGACCTGCAGATCTTCATCTGACCTGAGAGTAGCTCTGTGTGCCCAGGATTGTTGCCAGGTGCAGTAAGGGGCTCTCAGTGGTCATGGGGATCAGTTGAAATTTATGTGTTATATAAATTTCTTGGGTTTCAGTTAGCAGTGGAGCTAGTACAGGCAGGGGAAGGAGGCAGGGCAAGGTTTGTAAAGTGAAATGAAGGTACACATTAGGATGGAAACCAAAACTGGTAATGAGGAAAAGGAAACCATGTGCATCATTAAATAACAGAGACAAGCCATAAGAGAAATAATAGTCTCTAAGGAAAAACTAAATGAACTAATTTTTTTCAGCCTTTGGGTTAAGTATGGATGGAGACACAGGCGATGTTTGGAAATCTAACCTGCAGTCTGCTTCCAGGGGCCAGGAGCTGAGGGCAGATCCCCCTTGCACTTCAATGCCATCAGTTGTGCTTGTGCAGGGGGCCAGCAGCCACTGCTGGCTCTGCCTGTGACTGATGCAGGCATAGCAGTGCTTCCTTCTACTTTCTGACATGTTCCTGGACAAATATTATTTCTCATTACAGCCCATCTCCAGCTTGCCTGCCTGTTATTTTTCAGTCTTCAATTTATTAATTTATTTATCAAGCTACTGTTCTCAGTCTTTCTTGTCTGGCATTTTCTCATCTTCTTTCCTTTCCCCATTCCCGTTACAGAGCCTGACAGTAGTGCTAGAACAAGACTGACTTTCTGAGGACCACTGTAATACTCATCTGACTTAAAACTGCAGCCTCTCTTTCCCTCCTTCACTAATTCTCCTTCATCTATGGGAGGATTATCCTGATATCTAATATTTTTAATTGTTTTTTTCCATTTTGACTTTTAACTGTTCCCTAATTATTTTCCATGACAGTTTATTTTCCATTTTGCTCTGTTTGGTTTGTACTGAGGAATTTTAATTTTATTCTTTTTTTATATGCATATCTTTAGTTTTAATAATATTTGAGTACTTACATTTCTATAGATGAAAAACTCTACTAACTAAAATATTAAAATACTGAAAAAATCCTCAGGACTTTGTGTGTACCTGTGTTTAAAAGGTGAGAGTAACTTCTATCTGAATTTCTCAGGTTACCTTTGGTCACAAAAGTTCTGGATGCAATTAAGATACTTGGAAGTTTAATCTCTGCTAACTCACCACGGAAAGCATGCACTGAAACTCAGAAGTTTTTAGGCAAAATGACATGTCAGTTGTGGTCACCTCTCTGGTATCATGGGGTGCTCCACCTTAGGGACCTTCATGCACTTGAGCAACTGCACTGCAGTGCAAAATGTAAGCACATGGTTAAGTGGCCTGAAATATCAAGGCACATGAAGGTTGAAACTCTCATTTAAACTTGCTGGAGACCAAGTCTGGCTTCAAAACCCACTGAAGAGCTGTGCCAATGCATTTACACCAGTTTCTGTTTGGACTCACTCCAAGCCCACACAGCACAATTTAAAGGAATGTGTGGATCAGTGACAGTGTTTGCACAAGGGAGAAAAAAAGATCCTTTTTGCCAAATAAGTGCAGAAAAAAAATCTATTTGTGCTTTCTGGAAATACTGTAGGAATTGGGACTCCACCTAAGTGTAATCTTTGGAAGAAAGTTTTTTCCCCTCACCAGTGAAATTATCACTTGAGAAGTGAGTCCCTGACACTGCAGAGGATCAGGCTGCAAGTCCGCATTGTGGGTTAAATACTTCCCCAATTAAAACAGAAAAAAAAAAAAAAAAAAAGCCTTTCAGAAGGATAAAAATTTGAGTAGACTAGACTAGTTCAGTTGGAAAGGACCTACAACAACCACCTACTCCAAGTGCCTGACCAGTTCAGAGCTGACCAGAAGTTAAAGCATATTATTATGAAGGGCATTGTCCAAGTGCCTCTTAGTTACTGAGAGGCTCACGACATCAACCACTTCTCTAGGAAGCCTGTTCCAGTGTTTGACCACCCTCTCAGTAAACACATGTTCAGTTTGAAACTCCCCTGGTGCAGCTTTGAGCTGTTCCCATGTGTCCTATCACTGGATCCCAGGGAGAAGAGATCACCACCTCCTTTTCCCCATCCCCTCCTCAGGAAGCTGTAGAGAGCAGTGAGGTCAGTCCTCAGCCTCCTCCTCTCCAAACTAGATGAAGCCCAATGTTCTTAGCTGCTCCTCACAGGACATCCTTCACAGCCCTTTCACCAGCTTTGTTGCCCTCCTCTGGACGTGTTGAAAGACCTTCACATCCACGAGCTGTGGGGCCCAGAACAGCACACAGTACTCCCAGCGAGGCCACGCTAACACTAAATTTGGGAAGTCGAGCGTGCGCATCCCAAGTATCACTATTTCTTGGAAGTCCATTCTGTTGCAAGGCCAGCTTCTCTCACATCTCTCATGGCACTGCTAATTTTAGTCTTGTCTACACACAGCAAGGGGGGCCTGGATGCGAAGGTGCTGTCCCTTGCCAAACCACTCTTTTTGCAACATGGATTCAGGCCAGGCCCAGTACTAGTCTCCTGCTGCCTCTCCATCTCTCCGCACTCAGAATCTTAAGATGAATTCCCCTGGAATTCACTGGGAAGGAATTGGATAAAACAACAGACACATAATTTGAGGTAACATTGCCATGAAAAGTTACCTCACACAAGTTGTTCATGTGTCCAGAGACAGCAGTGGGTGCTCAGTTCATAAGTCGACACTTTTCCAAAATTTCTACTTAGCAGTGGGGCACAGATCATAGTAATTAATAGCTCTGTGGTTCCTTACAGTAATGAGATGATTATGATGCTTAACTCCAATCCTTTGATGCAAATTATGCTCAGATTTGCATTTCACCTAGGTACACCACCATGAGCGAGGGAAAAAAAAAAGGTGGTTTCAGATTCCTAAGAGCACCATTTTTTTAAGTGGTTACTTGAATGAAAACTGTCAGGATCAACATAAAATGTTTAATGGACAGTTTATTTGAGTTTAATGCAACCATGAGGTATACAGGGGAAGCATCGTCCAGGGCTGTATCCATTCCCCATCACGACCCTGAGGACATTTGAAATCCAGCAGTACTACTGAAAGGTTTGTACATCCACACCTATGCAGCAACATTTGAGGCCAGCACTGTACTTGGCTAGAAGAAAGAGATCATTTCATCACTGACATGTAGTCTGCACAAGCAGCCACAAAGAATCATTTAAAATAGCTTGCCTTTATCAAAACACAGACCTGAGGGGACATACAATGAGGCAAAGCTGCATAAGGTACGGTCTCTGAACGTACAGAGGAAGAACTCAGCTGTCACCCAGTACTCGTACAAGGCATAAACCATGATTATGATGCTCTTTACTTATAAGATACTCTCAGTATCTTTCTCTGTGTTTGCTTTTTGATCAATGTTTCCTAACTGGGGAAGGGAATATGAGAATGTAGCCAAAGATACTGTGTGCAATTCATTTAATATCACTGTAGAACAGCAAATCCACTCCTCTAGAACATGATTAATGTATTTGTTGAACCAAGGAGAAACCTATGGGCTTCAATAAAACAAAATATTCCACAGGAGCAAGTTTAAAAGTAGAACACATTACATCTTTAAGATTATTGTCATTAAAGGTCTGTTTCAGTAAATTAAAATAAGAAGATCAAAAGGCTACTATTATGTTCATAAAATAAAAAGCATTTCTTTAAAACAACTATCTCAAACATTCCCTGAGAATTAAAAATCAGCAACCACTATTGCCAAATTGTTTTTTTCTGTTACAATACAGAAATTTTACAGCACATTCTTTCCATTCCAAGATCAAGCAGGCAGATTGAAGGCCACAGTTCTCATTTACTATGTGCATCTTCTGGAGGAGCTAGTTTTTCAAAACAATGAAATCCATACGCAGCAACCCTCAGCACTGAAGCTAACCAGGGTATTGAGGGAGAGAAAGCAGTCAAGAAAAGGTTTCAATCCATGATCCATGTGTTGAGCGTGCACGGTCAGGATTTCTTCCATGCCCCCCACACCCCCCCACCTTTGTTTCTCCTGTTCTAAGTTGTCTAATTTT
>JANHGN010018998.1:0-17304 GCA_024605025.1 Megaceryle maxima | reverse complement strand
TGTGTGTTTTTGTGTTGGGTTTTTTTTTGTTTTGTTTTTTGGTTTTTTTTTTTTTAATAAAAAAAATAAAATCAAACAAACCACAATTAAAGTAATTGAAAGGCCATTTCAAAAATACAATGCAAGATATTGACAAATCTGTTGCTGCCATGGTATTTAAAAAGCATCTGCTTTTTGAGTTTTGTTTGAGTTTTCATCCACTTAGGAAACATAACAAACCATATTCCTGCAAAGCCATCTGCTGATTTGCATAAATTAAACCCCACAGGGCAAAACTATCTTTGTCTCCTCTTGCAGAAGCTGAGATGAAAGTGGCACCAAAGACCAGCCATTGGGCCATTACTGAACAGAACAAAATGTAAGCTAGAATACTGTTGTTATACTTCTTGATGTCTGAGGAATTTTATCCCTGGAAGACGCATCGTTGGATGCACAATTTATGATTTTCCTCATGTTTTGGTATTCTTCACTATGGAGTCTTTATTTAGTGAGAATCACACATTCATTTAGAGATATTGGTCATTCCCAGTCTCAAAATTTGGGATTGTGTTCCTGTAAAACAGAATTTAATATTATAATTTCATAAAAAATTTGTACTACAAGGATCAGTTGCATTACAGTTAATTCCACTAATTCATATTTCAAAAAGCAATTTTTTTCCCAGCCTTTTTTGATATAAATGCTTAGAAAATAGATTTCTGAAGTGCTCTACTTCTCCCAGCTACTGCCCCATTAGATGCAATGTCCATCAGTGAGTTAACAGCAAAGATGAGAGAGATATAACAGAAGTTGAGATGAAAGCGTAGGTGCAAGAAATCTCAGTCACGAAAAAAGAATTCTGGAATAGACATATGATGGCACAAAGGAAAGATTTTTTTTTTTTTTTTTAAATTGTATGTACTGCCTAGAAAAGTCCATAGGCTGCAAAGTGCAGCATTTTGTAGGCTGGCAGCTGTAATCAAATTTTCTACAGCTTAGATTTTCTCACAGTGGTCAATCATATACTATACTACTTCTGTAACAACCACAGAGGTCTCTCTGACTTGCTCCTATTGGGAACAGTGACAATACTTAATAAGAACAGTTCTTTATCAGACCAACTACACTGAAAGCACTGTATGTTCAAACTAATTCAGGTAAAATAGCAAACACTGAAGCCAGGAGGGTCAGTTTGTTTAACATGTAGGTGTTATTTCCTTCATAAATGAGCAGAGTAGTATCAGCACAATGGCTATGCCATAGCAACAACCCTCTTAACTATTTCCTAGTACCTGAGATCTAAGATAAACAACGTATTTTGCAGGAGACGAGAGTAAAAGACCCTTTCAGCATTTTCATCCTCCCACATTTGTTCCTAAGAAGGTAAGGAAACAAATCTTGTTTCTAAGTAATAGCAGTGGCCTTCCTTACTACATTAGCTGTCTGGTAACTCCTGAAAGACAGATGCTCATAACTGAAAACTAAGATTAAAAGAGAAAACTTTGGATCTATGTGAACAAAACCTTAGAAAAGACCTTCTGATCAATTTTAAAATCAGTAGAACAATTTGGTGTTGGAAGCAGTATAGAGTTTAAGAATACTGCAACTTAGTTCAAGTTCCATAAACTGTATTGGACTTTTTTTCTTTTGATATAAAAATAAAGACTAGTGAAAGTCAAAAAAAATGTAGTCTCGGGACTGAGAACCATTGATGACAAGCTAATGATGGCTCCCACAACAACTTAGCAGTCCAAAGTGAAAAATACTACAGCCCAGCTTCCAGAACCAGCGTCGTGACATTTTCCTCAGAGTGAACTTCCATCAAGTTCTGCAGATGGGAAGTGCAGTGCAATGGAACTGCCATTTTTACCCACATGATATACATTAAAACCAGCACGCACAACTGCAGTCACATCTGCACTGGCTGCAGACACCCTGAAACCTATATGGGTGCATTTTCTTAATTTTTTTTTTTCACTGGAACTGTTGAAAGTATGCATTTGCCCTCATGTTTTGATAGTTTATTTGTATTACTTTTCACATGCAATTCATAAGTTGCACGTTATGTTGCAAGTGGACTACTGCTTCTAAATAAGCCATTATGGGAAGAGAAAAAAGCTGTCATCCTATGGATTTTGCACTTTGTACCACTCATAGCGCTATCACAGCTATCTATCATTCTACAGACATCTCCTCTGCTCCCCTACCAAAACACTTTTACCAACCCCCAGTATAGGTTCTACCATGTCCTCCTCCTCACTCTACCCTTACCTCCTGCTCCTGAGCCTTCACTGCTGGCTGGGAAAAAAAAAAAGCAGCAAGTATCATTTCAGGTTCCAGTGTCTGTACAAGGTAGTACAGTGCCTGTGTTGTATGCTGAGGAGCTGGCAGATCAGCAGGCAGATTAGACAGGGAGTGAATTCATGCTATATGTCTTTTGCCTTCCTTAAAGTAATGCTTTGGATTTTCCCCTCTTGTATGCTCAAGAGTTTCCATTCTCAGGAGTTTCCGTTAAATTTGTACAAGCTTAGTAAATTTAAACTACAACTCTCCTGTCAAATCTAATTAAGTTTTCAATAGGTTCAAAAGTTACTTCAGGAAATATTTCAGGGTAAATGCACATATGGAAATACAAAGAACAACTCAAGTCCATTTCCTTCTGGGGAACAACAATGACAATAAAAAAAATCCCGATGAATATTTATGCATGAAAGCTTTACTGCTGCTCTTAGGTTTCAAACAGATAATGTCTTCATACAGTATATTTTTATGTGGGTGTGAATTAGCTATTTAGAGGCTGGTTTCCATATAAGTCTACTCAATAACTAACACCACCATTCACATGCAGCCATATCAGGCAGAAGTCACAGTCGCATTTGGATATACATAAGCAAGACATTTTCTATAGCAACCCAGAACTTGGTGTTAGTTTACTACACTTCTATCACACAATTCAATCTCCTGCTGCCCACTCTCTAATCCCTGTGCAAAGATAGCTACCTCTGAAAGTTTTCTGCAAACTAGAAAAACTTCTGTCTGAGCAGAACTTAGTATCAAGCTACTTTTGGATACAGACCAATCAGAACAACATTGTTGCTTCAGGCATTAGCTGGGGACATCTAACTATTTCCGCAATAATATCCTTAAGAGATTATTTCATTACAGTTCCAGTGAACATTATGAGCAGCTCAGGTATAGAAGCAAGCCTTTATTCAATGAATTATCTTCCATATGCATAAAAAAAAAAAAAAAAAAGAAAAAGGAAAAAAAAAAAGGAAGAACTGCTTGAGAACCAAATCAAATGAAGAGGATGAAAAATTACTTTTGAATTAGGTTTAATTTTGAGTTTGCTCCAGTTCTTCACTAAGGACTCAACTGACGTGCTTGATTTCAAAGTAACTCTTGCTGAAATGCTAACTTCTTAGCTTACTTCCTATGTACTGTATGGGTAAACAGAGCATATCACTTACACACTTATGACCCTGCTCTAATGGAACTGCATGTGCACCACTGTTTTTTCACAGTACATATGTGAGTTGATGTCCTGACAATGAAATCCCATACACACGTTTTTCAACAAGGTAAAATGATAGAAACATAGAATAGTTTGCTTTGGAAGGGACCTTAAAGATCCATCTAGTTCCAAGCCCCCTGCTGTGGGCAGGGTCACTTCCTACTAGACCAGGTGGCTCAAAGCCTCATCCAACCAGGTCCTGAACACATCCAGTGATGGCAGATGCAAATGGCAAGATGGCAGACTGCAAGTTGCTTGTTTCAATTCTTCTGCCACAATACAAGAGAATAACTTCTAAGAACAAGCATGCAGACTTTAAAAATTACAATCACTTTCGAATTCTGTTAGTTTCATCAGATGTAGCTCTGACTAGAACTAACATCTCTCCTACAAACGAGACTTTATAATGATGCAGGAGCTATCATAAACTGCCATGTTCAACTTAACAGGTTCTTCTACCACAGAGTTTTCCACTTCATGCTGGAAACCACCCGTGGAAGCATTGTGATCAGCAGGAAAGATCTATCAATTGGGGAAAAAAATAGAAAAAGAAAAAAGAAAGGCAATAAGCACACACCCACCTTTTCACCTTGAAGAAAAAGAAAACAAACAAACAAAAAAAGACAACATGGATAATTAAATAAAGTGAAAAAACAGTTTATGAGCGGTGTTATTCCAGATGTTCTCCAGATTGCTTTGTGATCCAAGTCACTTGTACACAGTGATGGAGATAGTGGTTTACCTTCAAGTGTCTTGCAGAGAGGAGGTCCAGTGTAGTACAACTTTCAACAAAAATCACCTTTTTGCCTCAGAGGCAAGCTTCTGTCAATATATTTCAAGATCTGGCTTGATACCAGCTTAATGAAGTTCTAGAATTTATCAGATCTTCTGTTTAGATTTTGGTGAGCGCTGTCTGTGTCTAAGGCACAGATTTTTATTTTTTTTATGTTGGAGTCCGAAAATATAAAACAGTTGTTCCAGTAAGAGATGACGCTGGTGTTCTTTCAAACTACATTTTGTCAGAGATAAGGTTTAAGAACATGCATGCAGACCTAAGTAAGTCCTGGAAATGTTACAGAACTTGGTGCATTTCCTGGCATTTTAATGATTCATTTTTGTTAAAACTGCTCTTTAATTAACTTAATTTTTCCTGAACTCTTTCAAAGAGAAAGGAAATGGTACAGAAAAAAATTGCATCAACAAGGCATTTACAAACTTGAGTGTAATGATTTAGATTCAACCCCTGTCATGTAAAAACTCAATTTCAAATCTACACTGTCTTATTCTTAGCCCCCAGTGTGAAACTGGCACATGGAACTAGTTTTCAGTAGCTTGTCTATAATGCACAGATGCAGTCATTACACTGCAAAGGATGAAGCTAAGCATTATTAACTTTGCCTTCAACCTACATTTTTTTGATTTCAGATAGCCAGTTATGATTGTGTGCTAAACTAGCTGCTTCACACGGAACAAACAAAACCTCAGCCTCTTACAGGGCAGTTAGGCAATCTTATCTAAGATTTGCATTTGGCTGGTTAAACTATAAATCTTCAGTAACATTTAAAATTACAGAGTTTAAACTGTAAACTATGCTGTAGCCAGTTATCAACTATATGTTCACGCTTATGGACAATTCTGAGCTTCAGAGAGGTTAAAGAAAACAAAAGAACAATATAATAACTAAGCTGTTATTAAAATAACACTGCTTGTGTCAATGAATCTGGTTTTAAAGGACTGCCACACCATACTGTTCTATGATTTACTATCAAATGTGGCTAAAAAGCTACAGGCTTTGAGTAGATTCAATTAAATTCAAAATTAATGCCATGTACTAGAATCCTTACTTCTCTTCCACCTTTTAAATATTTATCAAGTATTTTTGTTCTTAAATGGGAATGTATGCATATGTGTGTAGACAGTCATGTCCACGTGTACATGTGTGTATATGCACGTGCATACATGACAGCATGGCTGCACCTATGGGCATGTGGAGTGTATGGTGCATTCAGCCAAACTCTGAACAAAGTCCACTTCCTACTGTGAGCTGCATTCCTTCCTATGGCAGCACAGGATACATGGTAGATGCACAACACAGTTGTTACATCCTTTACAAGAGACATTCCCAAAGTGTTCAAGAGATGTTACCAAAGCGTTGTAGCAAGTTTCCTCCATCATGCAGAGTATTTTGCTTGTGAAATCTTTTCCAAAGACTTTTACCTGGCCTCCTCTGTTGTTCTTTCACTCGTACCAAACCCAGCAAATAACAGTTTTAGAAAACTGCTAAAAATCTGTATTTCATCTTTTCAGTCCTGCCCTCTGTCCCTAGTCAAAAGTAATTGTTTGGATGCAAAAATAATGCCTAGAGTAGCATTTTGTGAAAAGGTCCCCAGGCTCTGCATTTACAGACACCCTGGTATGAGCTGGGAGCTCTCCTCATCTTTACTGACAGTTTCCCTGTGTGGAAATATCAGACCTGAAATTGCTCTAGATTTTGGTACTGCATGAAGTACATTAGTGCCAAACCTGAACGATACATAGTTGGTATCAAAATCAGGAAGAGCACGACAACACAGTCAAATCCCTTCAATGCACCAGCACGCTGATTATTAGTCCTATTGCACAGACAAGACCACTGGAAGGAACCAATTACCACTTTTTATTTTAAACCTAGAAGCCTTTTGAGAAAAGAAATGCTGCAAACCAGCTGGCACTGCATCAGAAAAGGGTGTTAAGTAAGACCCCATAAATAACATTCCACAGACCACTGTGCAGCATTCTATGATAAGTACATTTTAAACATAAATAAAATTAAGCACTTTATGTAAGACAGAATGCTAGTACAGCAGTCTAGAAAGTTACATACATATGGACATCGTAGCACCTACACTGTCAGGCTCCTGGCACCAACCAGTGCCATGTGGATATTCACTGGCAAGGCACTAGTCCTTATTACAGTAAGCATAAGAGTAGTAATTAACATAAACTCAGGGAAGATTTTCAAGCACTTAAGTCCTTTACTGAAATAATGACAGGGCTATGGGGAACAGGAGTGTTATATAAGCTCACCATCCAGTTCTAATCTACAAGAGAAAGGAATAATTTTGAAAGGAACAAGCCCAAGTAGGGACTGAAAATTGAAGGGAGCAACTGAACTTACAGATTTACCCTTATCAGCACCTTGCCTTCCTAGCCATTTTCCTGAGGAGTCTTTATCCACTGCAGCACTCCAGTCTTGTGAGTGGTCCCACCATCTCTTTATAATCCCCAAGAAGCCACAGCTCTGCCCCTCTGCATGGACTTCTAGTTCCCTGATTGTTTCCTCTGCTGTATAGAGATGTCAGGCTGCTTTCACAGGGAGAGTGCAAAAGCCTCTTCCATTATGCTATTCCCCACACTCTTCTATGATCCTCATGCTTTCACTTCTCTTCAGGTTATGGTCACAGTCCTCAGTGGGTTAGTGCTGGCAAAAGTCTGTTGCCCTACTTTGTCAAACTGATCTTATGCCTGCCTTGTAGTACCTAACTGCTTAAACGAGGACCCTGTGGTTGTAAAAGACAAAGCTCTGCGTGTGTTCACTGTCCTTGATGGTATGTGGTCTGCTCATCTCCTCCTGCAGCTCCTTCACCTCAGTACCCCAAAGAGAATACATCTCCTACAGGTGATGCCATCATCACCCCCAGCCCCAGGAAGAGGCACCAGGCACTCCCTATAGCCTAAGACCTGGAAGGCAACATCCTCTTTTGTGCTATCGAGGTTAAGGACTCACAAATGTCAAGAACGTCTGCTCCAGCAAGTGTCTCCCCGTGGAATGTCACCACTGTTACTGTACAGTCTCAAGCAGTCACACACCATCTCTAGGAGAGCTTTGGAGCCCCTCCACACCCCGGCATGTTTCTGTTAGCTGCCTTCTGGGAGCTGCAACCAAGAGCTTGGCTGAAAACAGTATTCAGGCTGTATTGCTCTTCCAGTAAGATTTTTGAAAATATATAAAGTTCCTAGAATGCTTAACACACTAACTTCATGATACAACTTTATATGATGTTATAGCACAAGAATATATGATTTATGATTTAGAAACGTGTACAGGCACTGAGAGTTAACAAGGTCTCCCTCTGGGAACAGAACCTTTCTGTGTCTGGTGTCAGACCACTTAGAACACAAACAGAAGTGACATTAACTGTGATGATGTGGGGGAGTGTCATGACTTTGCAGTCACTTGTGGAGGCAAGAAGGCTTCTCCCATTTATAAAGGTACTGCCTTCTATATTCAGTCCATGTTATAAAATTAAAACGTAGATCAAAGAATGGGATAGAAATATTCAGGAACATACTTCATAGTGTACTGACTTATGACACTCTGTATCTTTGAGAAGTCCTAATATGAAGTCAAACTTCTTTAGGACTTTTAAATCAGCTTTAAAACAGCTGCACTAAATAAAATCCTCAGCAATATCAGATACACTGGGCAGCCAGGGGAACTTGCAGAAGTATTGTCTAAAGAACTTCAGCATACACACTGTGGAACAATATCAAAGCATCCTCAGATATTGGTAGGACAAAAACTTTGTTTATAAAAAGTTTAAATAAAACTGTGTCACAGAAACATATGAAGCCACCCCCCTACATTTATTTAAGAGATTATTACCTTCTTATCAGATACTATCACAGCCATATGCAACTAAGTTCAGCAGAATGATGCGAAAAGCATGACAGAAAGCAGCTGTCAGAGCAGATATAATTCAGAAGACTGAGCTAGCCTTTAAGTGAAGAACCCATGCATTTTCAATATAGCTTATGAAGAGAGAAAACATATGATAGCAACATTAACTGCATTTCAGTATGGTCACTCTAGAAGTTTTTTCTATTGCAAGCCATATTAAAATAAATTATCTTTCTATTTTTATCCAATTAAAAAAAATACTGTACCTCACAGTAAAATCATAGGAGCAAGAGGCCAATAAGGTTGCATGGAATGGTGAAAACTGCAAGAAAACAAAACAGAACAACTTCTACAGTAAAAACATGAACGTATACAAACTTTCTACTTATAGTAAGTTACCATAGTTTAGCTGTTTACATTATCTTTGGAGGTAATACATCATGCTGCAACAAAACGAACTACATCAACAAACTTCTCTGTTATCCTTCTAATTACTAGGAATGATCTATGGAATCCTGATGTGGTTTGATTTCATTACAGCAGTGCCAAATAACCCTGCTGTAAAGGTAAGAAGTTTTAGGAGATTAAATTTTGCTTTTGGCTGACAAGCCATCTCATTATATAAAGTGAGATTCAGAAATGCTATGCGACCACTTTGATATATTCAGAGAGAGAAAAATTGTACCATATTGCAGAGAAGGTAAGATATATTACTGCCATCAATTCCATGTTCTAAAATTTTGAAATTACTTACAGAAATGGGATAATTGAGAGATAAGTTGAGAAACTGAAGGCAGTATAATGTCATTTCATAATTTCCACCTCCCCTGAAGGGCATTTTATGGGAGACACTCTTTGCTACAGACTCTTGCAGACAGGCCTAGGAACTGCAACTATAAGGATGTAGCTAGGCAGAAATTTTTCACCTCAGCTCCAGCTTTTTGGCAGCCCTCAGTTTCCAACTCTTAAGTTCTGTATTTCTCAACAGGGAATAAACATAATCTCAGTTTGACATGCAGGTCCTCACATCATGGTCCATTAGTAAGATTCTTCCTGCAAGATTTCCAGTATTATTCACAGCTACTACAAAGTCAAAGTTAAGCCTGGGCTACTGCCACAACTGGCCAAGTTGCCAAGAGAGCAGTGTCTGTTGTTGCCTGCTGAAATCTCTTTACCATAGTAGAACTGAGGGATATGCATGCTTGAACTTTAAGCTTCCAGTTTTCCTAGAATTTTTCTTGAGAAACAAAAATTGCAACACAACACCTTTTTCATCTGCACCTAAGGAATATAAATAATAAAGGGAAACAAGTCCGATGGGCAGAAAAAAACAATGGCACATTTCCCACATAAGCCCTTTGCATCTTTGTCTACATAGTTTCAGATGAAGCAAAATCATCTTGCCAAAGCTGGAAAGCTTTGTCATCAACCTTAATTACCTAAGCAAACTCTACTGAAATAGTTAGCAGAGTGCGACACATAGAAGCTGAAAAAAATTTGTGTATCCTCTTTCTGCTATAAAGAGGAGAGTATTTTAAAAATCTGCTCTACTTAACTGTAAGATACAATTTTATCATCTGAACAATTGTATATAGACAGAAGAGACCAACATGTCACCCAGCCTGGCCTCAAATATTTCACGGATCATTCATCCGAGTATCTTTTTAGGTAAACTCAAAACCCATAACTACATTTCAGTATAAGAGATCGAGGGAGGCTAAGAATATTGGATAGCCAAATGTACCAATGTCAAAGTCTCCTGAAAAGGGCTCCAGATGACCTCAGTGCACTCATGATGCCCTGTACTGCAGTGAAAGATGACAAGAAATGTGAAGGAATCCTGACAGGATCACATTGGGTAGAATTCCTTGCCAGCCTCGAATCTGACAATCAATGCAACCCTGAACAAGTGAACAGAATACAAAAGACAGACAACTGAAGAGTGCAATTTCATGGTTGGTTTAAGCTAATTTAAGGACACACTGCTGCCAAGACTTGTGGCCTTCCCTTTCCACTTCAGGCTGTGTGCTTCTGCCCCCCCTCCTTTGTGCCAGGGCTTGCAACTGTGCAGCTCAGCAACTAATTGAGACAGCTTAGTGATCCAGACAGAAACTAGTCACTTTTGGGGGCAGGATTTTCAGTCACAGCAATTGGCTGAGCCAGCTTGCTGCATGGCTTTATCATTGTTAGTGTCAGCACAATATAAGAAAATGGACATTGATAGGGACAGCTGCCCCCATTTAAGCATCCTGCTCTCTATTTAGTGTGAGGGGTGAGTTGCACCACACAAGTGCAGATACACTGCTGCACCATCCCTAAGTGCTGGCCCACGTTCTCACATCCTTTGTCCACAGAGACCATGTCTATCATGAAATGGAAGTTATAAAAGTCTGCTATGATGGAACAGAAGTCACATATTCTCACACACCTCTCTTTTACATAGGTATGCATATACAGCCTCCCCACCACCTCCTTAAAGCCACTTAGTGAACTGATCTCAGAGGTTGGTGCAAAGAAAGTTCTGCTGGCCAACTCCCAGTAATCATTTCAAGGCATTTTAAGAAAACAGGAGGGATGATGGGCCATAAAATAGATACTCGAATGAGATGGTGTAAGAATATAAAATATACCCTACCTGGTCAGGTCAGGCCAGGCCAGGCCAACAGTCTTTGGGCCCAAAGCAATACGTTTACATGGCATCTTCTGTATTTTAGCTTGTACCAATCATCTCTGATCCTCTCACTAGATACCACTGAGAATAGTCAGGCTTTGTTTTCTCCATTTCCCCCAATCATTCATACATCATTCTTCCCTAAGCCTTCTCTTCTCCATGTTAAGCAAAACCCAGGTCTCTTGGCCTTTCCTGGTAGGACACAGGCTCCAGTCTCTTAACCTTCTTTATGGCCCTTTGCTGGATTTACTCCAGTATGTTCTTACCTCTTTGTATTGGGAAGCCCAGAACTGGACCCAGCACTTCACATGATCTCACTGGTGTGGTGAGTAGCAGGAAAGGGTAATTTCCTTTAACCTGCTGGTAATGGTCTTCCTAATCCAGTCCAGGATGATACAGAGTAGAGAAATTACAGGTGTTATCCCTGTCTAACTCTTCTAAGTATCTTTATTGACCATGAACCTGATGACACTGCCTGCCTATGCAACTTCTTGTGCAGAGAGGTAATTCAAGAAGTCTACTATCTGATGTGTAAAAGTAGTACTTCATCTGTTTGTAAACCTATCTTCTATTGTTTCATCAAACATCCTTTAGTTCTATTGTCACAAGTTATGATGAACAACAGTTCTGCTTACACTTTCTCCATTCTATCAGAAAGACAGTATGCTATGAAACCCTTCGTGGCAGAGCTGGTTTTAGAAGACCCCACAAGCTCTCAGAGAGTAGGAATATGACTGTCTGTATTGTTTGATACTATATTCATTAATTTGTCTTAATGGCTGTTAAATTTGAGTTGCAAAATAATCTTTTAAAAACCAAGGAAAACCAAACTTGAACACCACTGATAAGTGTTCTTCTGCTATGAAGAACATTTAATAGAGCCAGATTAGAGCATGGTCATGCAGAACTTAAATTAAAAGACAGCCACTACCAGTGGGGATAGCAGCAAGGGTAGCTGGGATAAGAAGGAACAGGTGTTTCTTAGGCTGTCTGGCCACAAACAGGATTTGTGATATGGAACTAATCAAGTCACACCTTCTTCTGACAAATTACAACATAAGAGAAGTAACTTCTAAGTTGTTAGAAACACATTTAAAATATCAAGGGCATATGAAGCAAGATACTGACTCAGGATAATTTTTTTCTGCCAGTTCAGACTTCCTAGAAAATATTAATAAACATACCTGTTCCTGAAAGGCTTTAAAAGGATCAGGTATTATCTGACTAATATAAAAAAATAATAAGTACTGACTAATATGAAAAAATGTCAATGTGCATCTAGAACAAATTCCTATCTGTGGGTGATTTATTTGTACACAGGTCCAGTACAGTCATCTGTAGACTTTCATGCATAAAATTACAAAATCTCTTTGAATATATTAACATTTTCTTTGTATACACAAAAATACATATTTACAAGTTCTATACCCTACCTTATGTGAATACTGACCCTTTGTATGGAAACAAAAAGGTATAGGACCATTTCAAAAATTAATAAGGAAATGTATTTTCCCTATCTCAAATTTCCCATTGAACATAGCTGAAGTAAACCTCCCAACCATCTATCAAGCTCTTGAACACTCCTCATGAAAATATACTGACTGTGAAGATGTCATTTAATTTGAAATCCCAGCAATCTGCTAAACATCAGAATGTTTTACAGTGCTAAACTGAAGGTTTCCAAGAACAGTTACTGTAGCACTTCAACGGCCATTGTTTTTTTTCCTAGTTATCAGAGAATAGAAAACATTACTGCTTTCTGGAAGAATCTGTGTGACAACGTCGTGGCCAATGGGGAATAAAATACAACTTACTTTTACTCTTCTGATAGCATAGGTATGACCAAGCAAGATGAACACTGGTTGACGGATGTTCCGCAAATCCCAGCCTTTCAAGCTACAGTCAACTGCACCAGTTACCAGCAAGTTCTGATGATTTGATAAAACACAGATAGATCAGGACAATTTTATTATTAAATTGCAGCAATGTGTATGCTGGCTACAAAAGTTAGATAAACCAAACAATACAGATAAATAAATCATAAATGAGGTCTCCAGTGTGTAAAAGAACAGAAACCCACATACTGTTTTCTCCACTATGGATTATTCTGTGCTCTATGAAGAAGAATAAGCAAAACCTCTGATCTACTTGGGCTGGCTGGCTGTTGGAACAATGCTCTTCTGAAGATGTAGTAGCAAATGAGAGCCAACAAAGCAATTAGACAATTTTTATAAAGAGAAAATTCATTAATGTTGCAGTAACCCACCCCCCCCTGCAATTTAATGAGAGTGGTTCAGCTAGGAAAACAGTTGGACATACAGGTTTATACCTCATCATATTTGCACCAGTCACAGCTCAAGATCTCAGCCTGGTGGGCTGGTATCACAAGTTTGACTCCTGGAGCTTTTATATCCCAAATTCTTAACGTCTGGTCACCTGAAACAATAAGAAGTTGATTTAATATTGTTGAATCAGTTATGGGATAGAGTTACTCCAGTAGTACTTAGTAGACAACTGTTTTGTAGCTGTATGAAACACAAACTGTCATATGAGGACACTCATGCCAAATAAAGCAAGCCTATTACAGACACAGAGATCAGATTAATGCACAAAAGAAATCAGAACTTACTATTGCTCTTTCATTCAAAAAACCAAAAAATTTAATTTTATTAGTAACACTTTCATTATTTTTTTACACTGTGATTTGATTAAAAGAAGATGGGGTAAAATACTTCTGTAACATTTAATTGAAGTAGGAGCTTAAGGTCCATTTCATAATGGACTTAAAAAGACCAGAACTGTGAAAAAACTTTCTCTGCAAACCAGCTGAGAAAAAGCACCTGGACACATGCTTTTGGTATGTGGAAAAGTGAACAGTATTTAAAATACAACTTATCTCCAGATTCTTTCAATGAAAGGAAAGTTTAAGGCACATTACCTGTACTCATCACGTGCAAAACCTGCACAGTTACTCTCATTTACTGAAATATCAGAAGGCAAAGTCATTCTGCTATTACTGTTCCACATATTAAGGCAATCTCTGCTTTAACCTTGGAGCACATACACATACCTGCACCTGTGCACACACAGAGGGCTGCAGAGAGCAGTGAA
This sequence comes from Megaceryle maxima, assembly GCA_024605025.1. Taxonomy (NCBI): domain Eukaryota; kingdom Metazoa; phylum Chordata; class Aves; order Coraciiformes; family Cerylidae; genus Megaceryle; species Megaceryle maxima. The sequence goes on along the minus strand of JANHGN010018998.1, from coordinate 3,369 downwards.
GGGAGTCCAGCTTAACTTACGAATTGTGAACCACCTGAACCTCCTACTCCTGAAGTTCTTTAGCATTTGTGTATATATCCTTCCTAAAAATTCAGTTCCTAGTGGCTTAAAAGATGTGAAAAATGGCATCAGCTGACAAGACAACCATGCTTTTCATTTTGTTTAATCGTGATTCGCTCATTAACACTGAAATATTTAGCTTTTTATCAGCAAAAATGGATTCTCCAGCTCATTTGTTTAAAATTAATTAGAATTCATGATTATGCCTGTATTTGTCCAAGACACAAATGAAATCACTAGAAGCTATAACCAACCCCCCATGATTTCTATAGAAAGCATTAACATTACTACCTAGTTTAAGAAAACACTGCTTTTCCTTGCTACTAAAGAAATGACTAATGTTTCTTTACTAGAAATGCTTCTGGAAAACCTCAAATTGGTTATCATCAATAATTATAATGCTGTTTAGATAGCAGCATTTTGATGGTTTTAGCACCCAGTTGGTCACTGGCCTTAAAATATGCAGCTGGGCAAACAAAATCATAGCTCTTTTCAAGAAACTGGCTAATGTTCAAACAAAACCATCTCTAGAGCAACAACAACAACATTCCTACTGCATGAACTCCCAGGCCCTGTAGATTTTGCAAAAAGACATAGAATGTTTGGGAACTTTTAATACAAAAATGAAGCCAGAGAATGCTTGGTTCCACTACATGACACAAGACTGGCCTTATGCCTGTGATGCTACACAGATCATGCAAAGCTTTGCTCTGATCATTGCTTGGCTTTTCCTCAGACTCCATGGCTGTGAGAGATACCGTACTCTTGGTGGATAAACTTCCTACCTGTAAGGTGGGAACAAGACATGATCTCTCACACTTTTCACTCTCCTTGCCTATTTTAATACTGTCAAGAGCAAGACTGCTGCTCACTATATGTATAGCGCTCCTGACAATGACACCCTGCGGTCGGCTGAAGCCCCAAACACCACGACACTGCTTATAAAAACAGGGCAACATATGGAGGGGAAGAAACATGACCAGCAGGGTCTTGGCAATAAAATCCCAATCAAACAAACAAAAAAAGAGGTGGCATGCTCATCCACCCACCATTAGTCTTGTTAATCTGCTTGCCTGCAGAGGACAGATTTTGGTTTGAGTCTTAAGTCTTTCTGAGATATTACAATGGACTTCTTAAAAAAGCTTTTATTTTAATTTCATCAGATAACATAAATTTGAAGGGGAAACACATATTTCACTACAGACAGGATCATTTTTCCTGAGCAAATAAATCCAGGTGAACTAGAATAAAATGCTACAGTGATGGGCCACAGTAGCATTATGATGGCCAAAAACATTTGGAAAAGTGAGTTACTCAGCCAATAACAATTTTGACACTAAACATAAATTGCCCAAATTACTTCTTTTTTAATAGAAAATGCTGATGCACAAGAAAAAGTTATTTTCCCCTCCTTTTTTTTTTTTTTTTTATTTCTTTGAAAAATGCTAGACTTAGCTGTTATTAATTCTGGCTGGCACTATTTGCAAAATGTTTGTGATAGAGTAACACAGCATACAAGTGAACCTTTCTGTGAATAGAACAGACTGAATTAAAGCCAAAAGCAAATCCAATTTTTTCCTTTTAAGTGGAAGAATCAGATTAATTAAAACACCCAAGCTGATGAACAGTATAATGCTGTGGTATGTATACCACATCATGGTATATACCACATCACACAATTTAACAAAACTTTTTTTTCTTACCCTCAAGCATCTTTCCATGACCTCACTATATATATATATTTACATTTAATTTAAAAAAAAATTCTCGTTAATAATTTTGGAATTTCCACATTCCCGTGATTCTTTCAAATCTGCATTACAAAGGATGCATTTCTTCCATATGGTAAAGCAGAATTAGGATAATAATAATAGAAAGTACAAGTAAAGCACACCTAGTACAATCACATTCACTAACAGCCACTTCCAGTTGGCATCCCAAAGTAAGCAACCACAAAAGTAGCCAACATTTCCCCCACAAAATACTTCTATTTTTGTAAGAAGCAATTTCTCTATGGCAACAGATTTTTGCTGGTCTGTTAGGTAATTACAAATCCAGATTTGTTGCTTTCTTTCATTTTAATGAATATTTGTGAAATCTTGGACGAATCAATAGAACTACACAATATATACTCATCTATTCAAAATTTTTGAAAGAGATGCTGATCTACAAGTACATCATTCCCGTACATGGGATAAAGACTGCTAATGTGAATGACAACATATGATAGGGAAAAGATACAGTTTATTTAACATTTAAATTTCATGTAGGTTTTATACTGGCTTTTTACTCCCAGATATATTTTACCCAAATCCATAAGTCATAATGTCCTAAATCCTATGACAACAGCCAGCTAAGCAACCACTGACAGTGCAGAGGTATAACATTAACTATGAATAATAGGAAGATATTTGAGAGATTAATAAAAACCCAAGAAACCTTAAACACTATCTGAAGGCAAAAAGCTTTCTAACCAGGATGGATACAATGTTGTTCCAAACCAGAATACTATTAGCCTAAAATTATACTCAGGAAAAAAAAAAAAACACTCTGAATTTTTTAAAGTTCTGAAGCAAGAAATCTGATCTTCTGACACTGTTCCCTCATCAAATGAAACAACCAACCAACCAACCTAACATATCTTTAATTTACTGTAGGAAAAGAATTCAGCATAAAAGACACAAGTATTTACATATATGATGAAGCATCAAAGAAATCTTGATTACAGTAAGTACTTCTGCAGTGACATTGAATGATTACAAGTTAACATTTCTTGCTCGCTTCTATGTCTTTTTTAATACTAAACCAGCTTAAATTATTTAGCCAGAATTAAATAGAAAATCTGTGAGAAAAAAAAGCAGGACCCGTATCTCATGACTCTCAAAAATGGTCTTTTAAGGCATGTTAAAAAGATCGTGCTATTCGTTTCTGTCATAGATAGTACAAGAGTACCTAAAACAGGATTAATAAAGCTCATGAGATTCCACACAAAGAGACAGATATGGTGACACAAAGAACAGCTTTATTGAAATCTTCCAACAGGACTCCACTGAATACATAAATTCTATTTCCATGTAGTACAACTTAGATACCAAGTAAATATAATGACCAGTGGAAACTTACATTCCAACTGGTAATTTTTTGGTCTGATACAAAATGCTGTAAAGGTAAAAAAGGCAAAAAAGCTTTATTTCTGAGAAGACCTCAACACGGTCTTTTTCTGAAAATGGGAAATCTTTTTTTTTTTTTTTTTTTTTTAATTAAAAATAGCAGTGAAAACTTCTATTTCAGTGTTTTCCCTGATAATTA